>VDFB02010409.1:0-40686 GCA_007258455.2 Sequoia sempervirens
GAACTTATTGATTTGGATGAGATTGATCCCTACAATGACTGGACCGTGCAGGATGATGAGGTCTCTGTGTTTACTGTTGGTGTAACAACGAACACCTCTGGAGTATAAGTTGGTACGAACAGCTATGCACACTACGCAATGAGTGCTCTTCAAATTAGGAGGGGAAGCTCCCTCATTGTGCTTAACAAAAATGCTTTTAAAGGGAAAAGTAATCTAAACTATCTCCTGTCTTTTTGTCTCAGCTGTAGAGGTACAAGGCTTTCACGAAAACTCTATACATTGCAGCTAAGTATTTTCTGGTTTCGCAGATCACTAACTACAACTAGGCTAATTGCTTAAATCTATCCAATTTCCTCAAGAAAACAGAGCATGAGGAAATGGAGCAAGGTTGACTTTCTGACGATAAACAAGTGTAGATTCTCAACTTGAAGGCAAGGTGGCACAACTATCAGCTCAATCTAGACAAGTTTATTGGAAACAACATCACACAATAAACTAAGTACGATTTCAACTTGAAAATGCGGCAATAACTATCAACTCGATCCTAATAAGTTTATTGTTCACAAATGTACCATAACCAAGTGCAGATTCTCTACTTGAAAGCAAGGTGGCACAACTATCATCTCAATCTGAACAAGTTTATTGAACACAAACAGATTTGATCTAACTATGGAAAGAATTCACCATTATAATTGCATGAAACCCTATGTGGCATAACAATTCATCATAATAGTAAAAACGCATGAACAGATACAGAACGAGCAATATTGAGGGCAAGGTAGGCACAGCATATATTTCTCTCTCATGCAAAAGTTATTTACAAATGAGCAAAAGTTCTTATTTATAGACATCAAAAGGTGTAGGGAACCCTAAAATCACCTTGAGTCAACTACAGTCTTGCAATGCATGCAAGATTTATTGCTAAACCCTAATAGCGAAACCATGCTTAACCGAAAACCACCATCGCTTAACTAAAACATCTAATCTAAAATGGACAATTGTGCAAGCATGCACGCCCTTATTGCTTTACGTTAACCGAACACTACCATCGCTAAACTGAAACCCTAAATGAAACTCCTCAAGTAAATAAAGCTGATCTCAGAATAGATATGCATGAGATAAGACAGTGAGTTAACTTGAGAAAGCAACACCAAGTTTAACTCTTGTGTGTAATGTCTATTCTGAGAGCTGGGAACTGAAGTCTAATGGCCGTGATCTCGAGCAACCAATCCCTCAACGAGATTGTTAACTGCATCACCATCTAGAGCTTTGATACTCTGTCGAAGAATGTTATGCCTGTGTAGCATGTCTTCACCAACCGTGATCTGGGACTGAAGTTCACCTTTGCTCCTTGTTGCTTCATCAAATAACGCTGACATGACTGTAAGCAAAGTAGCCTTACAGCCAATGGTCTCCCCACTGAAAATAGTATGAATGAGTACCTGGAGCTCTGACTGAACATTGGTAAGCTCAACGTAGGCACCACCCTCAATCTGATATCGACACGGCAAGCGAGAAACTAGAGTCCTCACAAACCGGAGTGCACTAGTAACATGCTCTCTACTCTCAGCCAACTCTGACGCCAAAGTCTCTTCTATCTTTACCTTGAAAACCAACTGTGTTTTCCAAGAGTAGATAGCCTCTTTGTCCTCTGCATCTGTGACTGAATCATACGCCATACTCAGGTGAGCGATCATAATCTCATCCCGGGGTTTGTTAATTGCCATGTCTCGCTCTTCATCCTGAAGACGAAGACGGAGCTCTCGTACATTGTACCATAATTGATATAACTCCGTGAGCATAGCACAGCCTCTAGCAATGAACTCTTCCTCCCACTCATCCAAACGCTTGCCATATTCAACCAAATGATTAAGGTGACCTTGTTCTGCTGGAGGCTCAAGCATCGGCGGGAGTGTGGTAATGGCATTTGGCCTGTGAACAAGGCTAGAAATATACTGACGAAGTTGTGTGATTTTAGCCTTGAGGGCTGCCTTATCTTCTCCGTCCTTCAGTATTCTATCCTTGGCAATCGTCTCCAGAGTAATCAGAGATCAACTGGTCCGGCGGTGCTACTTAATTAAGGTTGATCGGTGGATAACCCCAAAGTCTTGGAGATTCTAACTCGCCTAATCTCTTCCCCGGAGGTATAGCAGCCTCAACAACGCATCTCCATGTCGTAAGATTCCCTTCTCCACGGACCATGTTCTTGACCCTCTTGTCTGGCACATCCTGGTAAACCTGATCAAAATCTGAATGATTAAGGACATAGGATGGCTGCCTCCTCTTCCTTCCCAGCTGAGACTCAATCCAAGACTGATCTCGGCTAATGCTACTGGAAGGGTTTGTACTAGCAACAGGAGGCTGCGATGAGAGTGAATATGTAGAAGCACTGCTGCGATGAGAGTGAATATGTAGGAGGATTACTAGCAACAGGAGGCTGTGATGAGAGTGAATATGTAGAAGCACTGCTGCGAGATGGGGAATCTAAATCCAATTCAATATGAATTGGGGCTGGTGACTGCTCTGGAACTGGTATAGGAACTTGAGGCTGAACCTCAGGTACTGGCGGACTCTCAACCACCCTCTAAACTGGCTCTGTGATAAGTTGTCTGTCAGGCTCCGTGTGTGTATTAAAAGCAAGCGCCTTTCCTTTTGAATTGTTGGGCGCTTGACCTTTCTTTGGAGGATTACTCCTCTTCTTCTGTTTTGCTTTCGACGAGGAAGGTAGTTGTGATGAGCCCTGCTGGCTCTCAGCTCAAAACCCTTAATTTCTTAAGTCTTTAGATGTTTTCTTAGTTTTTTAGAGAATTCTTAATAGACAGAAGAGAAGGGGCGCAGCGTATTTTTGCTTGTAAAATGAAATTTAAAGCAAAAACTCACAAAATGGAAATACAGAAGCTGTTATTATACTGAAACAATTAGATTATGCATAACAAACATACCCGAAAATCTCCAGTTATTTTAAATAAAGAAATGGCCAGATCTATAGCTGGAAATGATGAAATCAAGCATGCAAGTACGCCAAGACTCCAGAAGTGGTTTCTCCTGCTCAGAAACTGGACACAATGTTCTGAAATAACTAGGCGCCAATGATAGAAGCCAAAACCCACACAAAAGGAAGGCGTTTCACTTTATTTCTTCACACGCCTTTTTGAAGGCACAATTCCCAATGAAGGCCGTACGGCCATGAAAGAAAGCAATAGAATCTCTGATAGAAGTCTCTGTAGCTGTGGAAGGATGCGCCACAGTAGAAACCCCCAATTATTGTAAGCAATAAACAAACAACTGCATATATGAAATCTCTGTCTACAACTGTAGAACCTCTGTGTGAAGCTCTCAACTGTACTGATTTAGTTGATCTTTCACAGCCTCAAAAGTACTCAACACTGAACAGTTTTTCGTTCCTCAATGGATAAATTGATCATACCCTAGTCACAGGAGAATGCTCAGAAGAAAAATGCACAAGGCAATTTGAAATAGTCAAAAGATATGAGTTTCAATTGCCAGGAAATGCTTTATACCGAATTGGCACGCATTTCAAGAAAGTACGGCCTTTTGCAATCATAAAAATATTTTAATATTTTAATATGACCTTTTCAATAGTTGCCATAAAATACTTGAGCGCACTTTTCAATATTTTAAGTCATTAAAATATTAAAATCCCCTTTTGACAATTTTTAAGTGATATAAAATATTATTAAAGTCAATGTGACTTTAATAAAAGGCGTATAAGTTAAATAATTAACTTAATCACTTAAAATTCCATAATACGCTCAAAACTCAGGATAATCCCGTACCGTCAGAAGCTGTGAAACCCTGGAATGCCAACGCCAAGGATCCAAGACCGGCCCAATCGAAGTTCATCAGCACCAAATCCTCCAAAGCATCAATCGAATTCTCTATCCAAACCGCCCACAAGGGTCCAATAGTACAATACACCGTTCCCCTGCGAACCGCCTTAGCGAGGGGACATCACAGAGTGAAGGATTTACCACTACCGGGCGCTCGCTTCAGGCACACCACTTACCCTCCTAGTCTCTTTGCCGCCGAGGTAAAGCATACTATTCTCGCACCTAATTTGACCTTCACCGCTAATTTTGGCATACCAATGCGTGTATTGTGTGTCAACCGTTTCTCCTCAAAACTCTAGGAAACTTCCTATCGTTCGATAAACCTCCCACATCTTCTCGACAAGAAAACGTAAACGAGAGAAACGCCATAGCCCAGACATTTCCAGCCAACTCAAGTCATCTAATTTGCCCAAGAATCTTCCACAGAAGGCTCATGATACGCAGTGTCCAAAGAAGGCGAGTGATGTAATGACTTGAAAGATCATAGGCACGTGTTTCAACAAGATACTTGAGATGATATTTCTCGAGCTTTTGTCCTGCAATTTTGGCATCAATTGCCGCCTTGCACCAATACATTCCAAACTGAAAAGGAAAATTGATAGATGGTCTGTGCCTGCGGCGTAAAAGACAACAACACCATGCACCGCCCTGCGAACCTCAAAGACATCTTATCCTCAAGGATAACGCAAAGCATAGCCGATTTTCTTTTGTAAACCCAGATACTGATAAAAGGTCGAACTCAATAAACCAATCTTACCCAACCATATCCACCTGCCTCTAGCAACCCACGCAGATACCAACGCGCAACTCCTGGCCCAAGTTTCTCACTGTATAAGTCAAGAAAGCCTCATGAACACGCTTGAAGTGATGTTCAGCCTTGGTGAACTCAAGCTGATCATAATATTGATAGACTTTCTGAACACTGAGAATGCCCACGGTGTTTAGTCCCCGGAACTGACCCTGATAAGCGATCAAGTACACGAGATACGAACACATGTGAAACTCATGAGCAACCATGAAACCGGTGATCTGCTTGTGGATGACATCGCTGATGAAGGATGCCCAGTCATAATGCTCCTGCCCAGATATGATGCGACCAATAATGTAATACATCCAAGGCTAGAAAACATTAGCATGTGCTTGACCTGAGACACGATTCAGGAGAGTGATTAGAATCGCGTACTCATCCTTGTACTCACCACGACCCACATTATTTGGCAATCTATTCTTCGCTTGTTTTAACCACCGCTCTGCCATCTTACTCTGGCACTTGTCCACATCAACGTTGAATGCCTGCTCACACTGCTCCATGGAAATCACTAGACTGTTCGGGTGTTGAGGTATGCCAAAACTTCTTTCAACGTCCAAAGGTTTGAGACTGCAAATAACTCGTCCATCTACTGACACTATCTCACGAGAAGTAGAAATGTAATGCTTAATACAAGCCATCACAAACTCAACACAATGAACGGAGATAGGTATGGAAGCTGCCTCCAATAACCCGGACTGCTCAATATTTTGAATAATAGAAGATTTGATCTTAACCGGATCAAGAACTGCTTCTGGCAACACCTTATGACGATCTGTCTCAACTGTCCCGAGGAAGTCGTGAGTAAGGACTGTCTTGGTCCTGTATTCGAGCTGAGTGTACTGCATTATGAAAAACTCGCCTGTTGACTGTGAACTTGACTATGTTCTAACAAGATTTCTGGAAAGCTAAAAATAGCCTGCGAAAGTTAAAAATAGCCTTTCGAAGAGTTATTTTCGGCAAAAAATCTGAGATATGGGTTTTGTCCAGAAAAAGATTCTAAGACAACCCAAAACGTCAGAAATGCGAAAATATAACTTCTACTCGACTGTGCAAAGAATTTTCACTTGAGAAAATTAGAAACTCAAGAACGAATGTTCTGAAGTTAAAAATTCGTGAAAAATCAAACACACGATTTTAACTCGAGGAAATTATATAGAAATGATCTAGATGTTGAGACTTGTCGAATTTGTCAATTTCAGGAACATGCAAATTGAAATTTGAGAGAAATCTGAGAACCAAGGAGGAAAAGGACATTTCTTGTATGCTCTTCTTTAATGAAAATCGCCCTTGAATTCTTCAAATTGCTAACAAAAGTGAACTTCTAACCTGCAAAAGAATGTGATTGGAGAAATCGCCTTTGAAAATAGATGAAGAATATGCCTTTGATTTGGAAAATTGCCTTTGCTTGAGAAATTACGAATTTCTCTTGAAGATGCGCCTCTGTTCTTGATAAAATTCGATTTGCCTTGAAGAAATACGATTTTGCTCTTAAAATATGAACTTCTCTTAAGAATTACGAATTTCTCTTTAGTTTGGTGAATAATAAATGAAGGCACCATGTTTAAATAAGAGAAAATTCGCATCAACTGGTGAACTGCAAGATTTAAAAACCCTAACTGAAATAGAAATCCTCTTATTGGACATCCTTCAATTGAACTGCCACTGACTCGGAGTTCGAAATTAAATAATAATAAAATATTCATCATCATGCAATTTGAAATCTTAGCATAAAGAGGGCACCAACTTTAGAAAATCGCCATTTAATGCTAAAAATGCAAGAATAAATATTAAATATTATTAAACTTCAGTTGACAAACTGAATGAAGCTTTAGGCTTCACTGCTAGACTTCACTGATTTTGAAAAGTCATCATTTGAGCTCATAGGCGACCATTTGCTCAAGATATTGCACTTTTTATTAACTTCCTATTTTATAGCCTATCTAATGTACCATTTATCTTACCTCTCAACACTCCATTTCGAAAGTGATCGAAAGTGATGCCGACCGACTCCAGATATTCCATGCGGCCTACCGTATCAAGGAAGAAATACCGTCTGGCTGGAGTCATCACCGCAGTAAATCCATCATTTAACAACACAGAATTCCCAAAAATTAGGCGCCCTTGATTAAATTTATTTACAGGCACCGGACTTAAACCATTTCTTCAAACTGCCATCTGACACTTCAAACGGCTGCTGACGACGAACGGTGAACCCTGTTGATAGGCAACCAAGCTCATTGCATGACTAGAAGCATTCTGCATCCAACGGATATACGCACGACATCTGAAAAGTGCATTAAGGGCCTGAAAAGTAAAAGCGCCCCTGAGCTACAGGTGCACTGACACCATTTTGACCAAAGTTGAACTCTCAACCAGATGCCCTACTTTGAACTCTGACATCTGGAGTTGAGATAACCCGATTCAAGCACTGTCTGTCTCAACGCGTAGCCGGAAGGACTTACAAGAGACATCTCTAGAGGTGACGAAGCAAGAAAACTGCTTCTAAGACCTCAAAAATGCAAGTACGTATTTTATTTAAAATATACGCTCCATACTTGGCCATTTTCTAGATGTCTTCACTTTTCAACACTTCGTCAAAGACCTCGCACGTACGAGCATCTGCCAAATCCCGGAAGCTGATGGCTGGGATTGTTGAATAGATAAAGTAATTACACTCAAGTCTCGTGAAGACTTCGAACGCAAACGACCTCATCTAACAGGCCTAAAGGCTAGGCGCCTCTGGACTGTAGAAATACAATGAAAATTTTATGCCAGTCCGCCCGTGAAATTACGTGCTTGATAGAACCTCTGCCACGATCACCTGGAACGTCGGATTAACAGGCAACTTGGTGCAACGCGAAGCTGGACTAGAGTAGTACTGATGTCAGGAAGACCTCATTAGCAAACTGGATCATCTCAAGGGTCATTTTGACAAGTTTCCTCGAAAGCCATAGCTGCACGGGAAATGCAACGTAAGAAGCTCAAAGATGTAAAATCTTCATTCTTCGACGTTATTGCCGGAGAGTTCGAACTCCTGATGATCGCTGCTCAATAGTCAACATTGCCACTTCTAGTCGAAGAGATTGAATGCATCAATGTTGTGTTCCTAAGATCTAAACACCCTTTAGTTACTGGCTATGTCCCTCTCGACATCTCTAAGTACCGTGATTGTTCTATCACATCTAATTCCTCAGAGGTCGATAGATCGGATAGAGGGTCACTTGATTTGGCCTAGCGTGAGTTTGATCATAGTCTTCGCTTGGGCCTCGACTCCAGACTTTTGGCAGAGTTGCTATTTTAGCGCTCCCAGCAGCTTAGCATGGGACCGCGTATTTTGAAGATGAGTTTACTGCCTTCCGTAATCACTTCTGCTGTTCGCTTCTACCTCTCGTGACGGATCTATTGATCGGATGAGTAACGAGGGAGATATTAATATTTAATTGTATTAATTAAATATTAATTATTTAATGATTATAATATAAAGTTATAATGTTATATTATAACTTAAGTGATTCTTCTTGAGGGGTGCGCCATCATCAGAAAGGGGCCAGTTATTAATTATAATTTATTATAATAATAATAATTTGGCTGAGGACTATGGAGAAATTAAATGAATTAAAAGTTGAATATTTAATAAAACCCTATCTTTGTGGAAATCGCACTTTTGAGCCTTATCGTGCATTTGCATTGGGTTTTGAGCCATTATGAGATTATTGATATTGAAACTGGTCAAGTTTTGTCTAAGCACAGAACCTTCGGGTTTGAAACTCGAATTCCTTGGAGAACGAGCCATCTCCACTGGAAGCAGTTCAGAGGGTGTGAAATAGCACCTGATTTATTGCAGCTGAGAGATTTCTTCATACAGGAGGAATCACAGAACATCAGAGACATCCATATTCAGGGTTTACAGTAGTTTTCATTCAGAAGACCATCATTCATTTAGGCGCACTTATTCTGAAGATCTGGAGATTTGTGAAGAGGCCGTACCATCATTCATTGCTGTTTCTGATCTGGCCGTACCTGTACCAGGCCGTACATCTCAGATTTCTGGCCGTACCATCTTGAAGGTAGCCGTCCTTGGTTTCTGGAGAAAACGCCTTGTTTTGAGATCATTTCTTATCATTTATGGAGGCGCCTATTATTGGAGATCTATTCTGAAGCACCAGACGGGAGGAGAAAGCAGTTTACCATCTCAGCCGTACAAGCTACAGCAGTCCATTAATTGCAATCAGATTTGCCAGGTTCTTAATAAATTCCATTATTTCTTGCTTGCATGCAACTGGGTATTTTTGTAATCACTACAGAAGATCAAAATAAAGATACTGGCATTCTATTTCCATCATTTCCAAAGTCATTTAATTTTTATTGAATTTATTTCAATTATTTGCAAAAATCGTACCATTTCATTTATTGCTCAAAAACCCAAAAATTGCAAAAAAACCAAAAACGTCAGAAAAAACTCAAAAAACTGTCAGATTCGGAGAATAGGGGAAACTAGGGTTTCTACAGGCGCCCTCAAGCTACAGGCGCGCCAAAGCTGAAAAAGAACAAGCTTCTGCAATCTGGAACTTTGAAATCTTCAACTTCTGTTGCCAGTTGTCGGAGTTACGGGTTTCGGATAGCCTTGCTTGATAGCTTATCGGATAGGCAGACTAATTCTGAAGAGATTAACTGTATGCTTGAGCATTTATCACAAAATTTAGGCCTTCAAAAAGAAGGGCGCCCCTGGGCTACAAGTGCGCTTTCTTGCTTTTCTCTGAGAAATCTTCATAATTTAATCATTGAAATCATCATCTTGATCACTGAAATGACCATAAAAAATATAAGTGTCGCCGTGAAATGCTCCTCCATCATGAAATGTCTCATTCCAAGTCTCTGCTTCATTTTCTGATCAATAGAACTAACTTTGATTGACAAAATATTGACAAAAGCTCCATGCTTGATATTGCCCAAAAACTGTATTTTACATTATTTAGCAAGGTTTAGACTATTTTATGCAAAATGCCTTGATGAAGCAAAAAAAATTTGGTTTGGGTACAACATTTACAAAGGATGAGATTGCCGATTTTGAAAGGCAAGCTATGGAGGATGTGGCTGCAGCAAAAGTAGGGAAGATTGGATTGGATGACATTGATATGGTGGGAGAGGAGTCACTGCCATATACTAGCACGGTGGAGCCATAGGCACAATTGTCTACACCAAGCACAAAGGCACAATCAAGTGCGAGTAGGACCATACCCTCTACCCCCCAATTTTTCACTAGGTCGAGGAAGAGGAAATTGTAATTGCCTAGATATGAAATTTATGATGATGATTTTCAAAGACATTCCTCATAAATTCATAATATTTATTAGTTAGTAGCTAATTATTTTATCTAATATCCACTATCCAGCTTTGCATGATGCCATTTTGTAATCCATGTGTATTCAAGAATCAAATGTAATAGAAAACACTTCCTTAGAGTTTTTAAGACTCATTTGATACATCTTGTTATTGAATTTTGCAAAAACAAAATAAATAAAATTTGTTTTTATAAGAAATTTTAGTACTTTTTAAGTTGCCAAGTTTTTTCCGAGTCAAAAATTTTGGGCTTGCCGAGTCCTCTGCAAGTCTCAGTCCGCAAACTATGCTCAAAACAATCATTTGACACTCTTAAAAGACACTAATGATGGTACCAACTCTTAAAGATAAATTGCTATGGCACAAATTCCATAGACAAGTACAGAACCATAATCAATCACCCCCTACCAATAATAAAAAATCACTACTAATTACAAAAATCAAAGTATGCTTAAATCTCAAACATTGCTTTATGCATTTTTTGTGACTTATTATATTACTATGACTCAAATCATGTATATAAGATCAAAACCATTAACTATCAAAGATTCAAAATACATATCTGTCACAATGCTTTTTTTTGTTAGTCACTGATTTAATGCACATAAAGAATAACAAACTAGGAAGCAAGGCTAGTCTAGTTGGGGATATCTGAAGAATAGTAAAATGAATAAAGATACGGAAATAACCTTTGCCAATGATAGAACTACCAATGGAACAACGACTGTCATGCCCCCAGCATGGATAAAACGAAGAACGCTATTTCGTCCCCCAATTTCTACTAATACCAGAAGAAATGCAATCAGCTTGAAAACAAAGACCTGGTGCTCACTTTCAATCACTTCACGTAGTACACCCACCACTGTCTGGAAGAAGAGAAAATAGTTTAAAAGAATATACAATTGTCTATAAATATGCAAAATGCAACTAGTCTCCAGAATAAACAAGGAAAACAGCATAGCACTATGGTACCTCAATAACATTGAGTGATGTAATAGATGAAAACAGATTCTCAAAATGCCGCTCATAAATCCATGTAAGAACATGAGCAGCCAATCGCAGGTCAATTTCAGGCAAGTTATTGTTTCCAAAGAATGGTGTGAAACCCAATACCATAGCCTGGAATACTGCCTGAAATAGTGACACGGGATCTTCAATCTGTTCAATATAGAGTTACAGCATTGTTATTTTTACTCTAACTTGACCACTGCAGACAGGGAAAGACTAAATGAAGGAAACAAAACCATAGTAGAGAGAAATTAAAAAAATCAACACAAGTAGCATAAATGGTGCAGATATTTAAAGTTGGAGAAATTATGTTTCCACAGTCAATTTTAAATGAAATGAAAGCTTTCACAGAGTAATCCATACATTGATTCAAAAAAAATCAGAGACTTTTTTCCAGAAGTTCTTCAATCAATCCATAGTTACAGTTCACAAATATTGACATCTAAGTCCAGTCTCTGTATGCATACTCAGAAAGAAAAATGATTGTTCAAAAGCAAATCCAAACATCACTGAAAAAGCCAATGTCTGAAGCCAGGAGTTTCATTCCACCTGCCACAGAGCACTGAATTTGGATGATGGCAAAGGGTAACGTTCAGGAAGAAGTTCTACGTGTACTCCACAAATAACAGATCCTGCAAAAATGCAAGGTAGATGCATAAAATTTCAAACATAAACATTGCACATCCCATCCAGATATTTGAGCTGTTACACATAAAATCCTTGCACTTTAAATGCTTTTTAATGTTAAATTGTGCTGAACAAGAAAATACCTTCTCCTTCACTCGATGGTGTGTAAATGAGTTCCACATCTGCACTGTCATATGACAGATCATGATCGATGGCCAAGGCAGCATAGAATCTCTCCAACTCATCCTCTAAAAACTAACCACAGAAGAGAAATATTACACTTAAAGCGTCCTAATAAGAGTTAAAGGTTGAAACCTGAATATATTAAGTTAGTTTTACATTACCTTAAACAGTTCCATTCTTTTCATGTCATTCCACACCAAGAGAGGTGACGCAAGTGTTTCTTTTCTCAAAGTTTCTATGGTCTCCATCCACATAGAGGAAGAGCTTGCATAATTGTGTTCAACCATTTGAAGAGATGAAGTTTCCGAAACCCTTGAGTTATACAAAAGCATTACACCCTGTAGAATAAAAATTGAAAACATTCTAACCCACTCAGAATCTTCAGCAGTACAACAAAATTTTATATTCTTAGCCTGGCAATCTAAAAAAGTTTCTGTTTCGTGTTTTGTGTTTCATGTACTCCACTTAGAAATGAAGGAAAGTGAACCTTTGGGATCACAGACTCAAGAAGCTTTCTGGATTCCCTATTGCCTTCTATCATGAGATGTAGCAAGTCAGCACTCAATGTCCAGACTTCATCCTTCTCAGAGAATAACGCATTTTTCAAATGCATTATGACAACACCACGGATTAAGCAGAGTTTCTATATGACAAGAGAAGAGAAAACTATCAAGATTGCTTCTTAATAAATGAAAGGATACTGATCCTGTCAATTAGTAACACTGCAATGACAACTAGATATTATCAAATGTGAATTCCTTTTAAAAGATGAACTTGAGAAATGATATATTCGTATTTGTGTTACAAACTTTCATCTTAATATTACAGGCTACTGCAAGCTTAAAGTATATTTTCAAACTTTTAAAACATAAGAACAAAATCATAACATATTTCTATCCAGAAATCTCCATTTAAATTAAAAATACTCAAGAATGGATCCAAAATATATATTTTCTTGTATCAGAAGTTAAATAGCATTAAATTTATACAAATTAATAATATGACTGCAGAATCCATATACAGTCATGAACATTCCTCCAAACTCGTAGGAAAGGGAACCCATAATGACCAGACATGGTTTGAAAAAATAGGCAACCATATTTCCTGCAATGGGCTCAATAAAGAAACAGCACATAAATGTAACCCATGAAAAAGTTTGAAAACAGAATGGTCCAATGTTTGGCACAAGAAAAATAGCGAAGTAAATGATAATAGTGTTGTACCCCAAAATTAAAATTTTTGTTACACTTAGACATTTTGAAGAAATGAGTAGAAGTCTTGTCAAAACAGTCAAAAAGGTCAAAATTTGGGTGTGCATGTCTTGCATGGAGGGTTAAAACACAAAATTTTCAATTTCTGACGATCTGGGTCTGCTAAGAGTAGCTTAATCTACAAAACCCAGATCTCAGTTTTTCTTCCCTAAATTTTAGGAAAACTGCTATTTTTAGAAATTTTCTCGAAATAGTAACGTTTTCTGGGTTTTTCTGGGTTTCTTTTGAAACGGATACTGGAAAAATTTTCTAAAAATAGAAAGTTGGTCCGACAGGGTCCGAACTGATTTTGATTGGCTCAAAATGTGTCCGTATCAGACTGGTGCAGTCAGAATCTGAAAATAATCAATTTTGCCCTACTGGGTCTATTTAGCTTTTTCAGAAGCATATCTGGAGTTCCGAGGTCATCAATGGAGGTCATCTGACTGCCAGGCGTCAATGTTAGCATTCAAACTTCCGGCAGAAGGTAAAATGATGAACATGCACGAGGATCGAGGAAGGAAAGTGAAAAGTCATGAAAATTTTCTAAGTCTGCTGAGTTTGGGCGCCCCTGTTGAAGAAAGGCGCCCACCTTTTTAGGTCACCAGATGAGTGAATTAGGGTTTGGATCTCAAATGGAAGTTGTTCAGTGTTCAGTCAGCTTCGCGATGGATATCCCCGTCAGAGCATCCGACGATCCAGTCTCCAGCAAATTCAAGTCAAAGTAGAAGGTATAAAATGAAGATCTGAAACTTGAAGAAGATTGAATTGAGAATTTTTCTAAGTCTGGAGAAACTGGGTGCCCTAGTTGAAGAAAGGCGCCCAACTTTTCAAGGGTGCAAACAGATGAACTTGCAGTCGAAGTTACAACGGGATGTCTTCAGAATTCAACTGGCTTTCCGGTGAGCTATTCAGCACGACAAACGGAGCTCGCAGTCATCAGATTCAAAGGGCTGAACAGAGGGTCCGATGAGAGGTGAAAAGAGAAATTCAAAGCAAAAGTGAAAAAATAAAAAAAATAAACTAAGTGTTGGTAAACTGGGCGCCCCCAGTCAAGATAGGCGCCCAACCTTTTGAAGGGTAAAAATCCACTTTTTGACAAAAGTGTCTCTAGAGGACTCGTCTTCATTCTCTGTCAGCTTCGCGATGAGCACAAACATTCAGCAATCCGACGCCCGGAGCTCAAGATTTAACAAGATCATCTGTGGAAGAGAGGTTAATGAAGAACTTGGAAATTAGAAAATGGCTAACACTGAAGAAGTTGGGCGCCCCTAGAAAGAAAAGCCTCCCGTGAATTCGGAGGTCGAAATCAAGTTTTTAGCAGGAGGTGTCTCCAGAACGTCCTTTTCAGAATCAGTCAGGCTCCGCAGTGAACCACTCAGCTCGCCTGTCGGGTCGATCAGTCAACGAGAAATCAGAGGCGAAGTGGTATGTCAAAATGGAGGAAAGTTGAAAAAGTGGAAATTTTGACTAAGTCTGGTGAAATTGAGCGCCCCTCTTGGAGAAAGGCGCCCAAATTTCCATGCCTTAGAAGATTTTTGGAAGTTTTCAGAATTTTCAAAATTTGCAAAGGAAGAGGATGGCGTCCAAAACTGAGAGGCTGAGATTTAGGGTTTTGAAATAAAAGCAGAAAAAAAGCAAAACCTAAATCAGAACCCAAGTCTATTTAACACCCCTTTTCAATGTATTTTTCATTATTTTTGCAGGTAGCATCCAGAGGAGAAAGTTGGAGCAGCAAGTTTGAAGAATTTTTGTGATTCAAGAATCCGTAGTTGCTGGTTTTACATCAGATTTTTCAGACCAGCAAGCATAAACCCTTGTTCTTTCAAGCTTTTTGTTCCAGAAGATCAAATTTTTCAAACAGAAGGCCAAGGCTTTCAATTTTTCAGTCATCTGGGTCATTTTGCCTCTATCTTCTGAAGAATTTTTCAAGAACTTCATCAAGTTGCAGCAAGTGCTTTTATCTTGCATGTCAGTGAAAACCTCAGTGCATTCAAATTTCAACCATTTGGGTCCTTTCCAATCAGTCTTCTGAAGAAAACCCATATCGCAGCTTTTTTCCAAAAACCTAGGGTTGGCTGCTTTTTCAATCAAACGTCAGAGTTTTGCAAATCCAATCAACTGGGTCCATTTCTAACGATATTCTGAACAAAACCCAGATGCCAACTTTTTTCGGGAAAAATTGAAGAAATTAGGGTTTGCTGCTTTTTCAGTCAAAATTCAAGATTTTCAAAAACGGACGATCTGGGTTGTCTTGTATCGCCATTCTGAACAAAACCCATATCTCAGAAAATTTCTCAAAAATTCGTCCGTTGAAGCACAAAAATCAGCATTCTAAAAATAGAAATTGTTCAAGACTTGTCTGAACCAAGGCGAGTTTACAGTCATTCTTCGAGTTTTCCGAAATGGAGTACACTCCTAATGTTTTCAAGTCCGAATCAGCACTTTTTCACAATTACATCAAAACAGCTGAGACAGACTTGCATCATGTCAAGCCGGTGTTCGATCTACATCCCTTGGAGAGAGCAGGCAACACTTTAATCAAGAACCTGGGTCATTCTGGACTCCTCGCAGCAGCATCTATTCCTATATCAGTTCAGAGCCTTGAGTTCGTAATCGCTTGCATTAAGCATTACAACCCGGCTACTAGGGAGATCCAGTCAGCAGATGGTAGGTTGATTTGCAGTCTAAAGCCTGATATGGTCGAAAAGTGTTTTTCCATTCCCCCGTGGCCTGAAAGCGTAACTCTTTCAAGGGATGAATGTGAAAAGATGTGGAATATGCATAAAGACAAATACAGCAAGAAGATTGCCCAGAGATGGATGAAAGAAAAACATAAGACATTGCCCAAGAATGTCGGACGAAGGGAGTTCAAGGACGAGGTTGCCATCATCATCACTTTGCTCAACAGGGTCACTGGTTCTGAAGATGCCACCAAGTTCCAACCTTGGATGTTTTATGCCATACCTCACATCATGAAGAAAACCGAGTTTTATGATTGGCCTACTTTGATTAGTGATTGCCTACATCAGCAAATAACAGAATATTTTCAGTTTCATGTATTTCACATGGTGTCATATCTAGTCTACTTGGTGGCCTATCAAGGTCAATTCAGAGGATTGATCACCGAGGGATCATTGAGCGTTCAACACATATATAACTATTATCCCCAGTTGGAATTCACAAAGTCGTTGCACCACTACAAAAGGGTGAATGAGGCATTCTTGATGTACACAGTGCGTGACTTAGACAATGAATTGCACGTCCGCATCTCTTCAGTTGCCAGGGCAGCAATGGCGGAATGGGCGGATTGGTTTATACAGTTTCCTACCTTTACCTATCTCAGGGTTTATGGTCATTCAGGTGCCCCGCTCATGTTGCCAAGGTATCCGTCAGATGAGGTCATCTTCATGGAATTCTTGAGGCAAGCTCATGGTGTCCATACAGTCTTGAGAAATAGAAAGAAACCCTCTCTTCACTTTCCATTAGGGTTGGGTATTTATACATGCAGGACTGCTACAGATGCTAGGACAATTGGAGAAGAGTTAGATAAATTCGGTCTCAAATCCTACAGCGAGAGGCGGTCATTTGATCCTCATGGTGTCTACGCTGGCCGGTTGGAAAAGAACTACAATCACATACCCGCACTTGAAGATTTTTGGGCTAACTGTGCAGATGAGTTTGAAGTAAGAAGGCGTAGTTATAGCAGGCTGACTCTCCATCAGATGAAAGACTATTTAAATGAAGATATAGAAGGGCTCTCCGATGATGATGAAGATGTGCTTCTACCAATGTAGACTCAGAAAAGAATCGAGGATCAGCCTCTTCCACGAGTTAATTGGGAAAACAAGGAATCTCTTTCAGTTGAAGACAGAACAAGACAAGTCATTGAGTATAGTAAGGTTTTCTTAGTTCTCAAAAGGAAGAACTCTATTCCAGTAGCAGAGCCGCCAAGGATAATTCCCTCTTCTTCTATAGCACAGTCAAAAGGAAAGGGTAAAAGTCAGTCTCAAGACAGCGTCAAAGGATGTAGATCAAATAAAAATGCAAAGAGAAGGTTGGATTTCTCAGGCATAGTCATACGGGAACAGCCTACAGGTGATTCAGAAGTTCCTCTTGACGAGCCCATACCTCAGAATGAAGCAGAGGAGCCACCTTCAACACATGTTCCTGTACCTTTGACAAGTTCTTCACCAATTCACATTGATCTTGATATCGAAGATGATGAAGAGATCGCAGCAGTACCTCCTAAGGAAGTTAGTAAAGATACTACGGTGTCTTGGCTTGAGAACTCCTTAGGAAGGGTTAGGAGAAGGCCTTCATATCAAGTGAGTGTTGATGATCTCGATAATATTTAACAGAACCTCCTGAGAAGAAGGCAAAGAAGCAAGTTCACTTTGATAGGAATCCTGATAACGAGATTGTCGTAGAGACTGCAGTGCCCCCAGAAGATAAGAATAGGGATGAGGTAAATATGGATGATTTCGTCATGGTCAAGGCTAATCTTGGTAGAAATACCAGACATGCAGATTTGAGTCTCTTCAAAGTAGTATCCGAAAACCTCCATGAAAGAGTGCTTAAAGACGGAGAAGATAAGGCAGCCCTCAAGGCTGAAAATCAGCAGCTTAGGCTTTTCATTTTTAACCTTGTTCGTGGTTCTTCACAAGCAACCCAGTTGCTGCCCCAGATCTTGGAGACACCAGCTGATCACCATCAATTAAGACAGCTGGTCATATGTGGGAAAGAGACTCAGGAGTGGATCGAGAACTTCATTGTCAGAGGAAAGAAGATCTTGGCTCGGATGTTTCAGTTGAGAGAAAATGCTCATGAACTTCGTCAAAGCATCCAAGGATTTGAACAAACATGGGCTGAAGTAAAACCTAGGCATGAGAGTATCATTGCTGATTTAGACACAGCCTACGGTTCAGCAGTTTCAAAGGAGCACAAAAGACAGATCCTTGCATGGAGAGAACGTCATGTTTTCAAAGTTAAAACCTATGAGAGGATATCTGAAAAATTCATCGCCTACAGACAAAGGGTGGTTGAAGCTCTCCTTTTCATCAGTGAATTTGTCATAGAGATCCCCTCTCAGTACAGTCTTGAAGATGGTTCTTACGTCGGGCTTGAGGAGGTGCAAAATCAGTTCCAGAATGTTGTTCATAGTTGCAGCCCAGTTGGCGGAAGGATAGGTCATATTTCAATGATGTCAGCAAAGTTCAATAAAGCGGCCAATGAGATTGAAGATTTCCAGAGATCCATTGCAGATGCTGAAGATATTCTTGAAAAGCGGTGTTTTGCTGTTGATGGTATAGATGCACCGAACCGGGACACCATCTCAAACTTCCTAGCGGATGTGATCGAGTTTTAAAGCAGCTTTCTTCTAGAAGCTTTCTTTCCCGCTTTCTTTCTATTCTTGGAATCATCCTTATCCATTCTTTGAGGATAGAAAGAAGATAAGATGTAATAGTTGGCGTTTCCCGCTTTTTCTGCTTTTTAGGGTTTTATCTTTCTAGATTTAGCAATAAAGCTTGCTTGCTGAGCAAGCCCTAGATTGTGAAAGCAAGGAGATTTTAGGGTTCCCTACTCCTCTGCTTCTCTATAAATAAAAGCCTTTGCTCATTTAGTTTCTTTAACGGTTATTGTCATAGCAAATTGCGAGCCTGAATTGCAGCAAGTTGTTATTCAGTTTCAGTTCACTTAGTTTAAACCGTGCTTATGAGAACAAAACGCTGAGCCTATTGTGCCTTCTATTTGTTGCTCAAGTATTGTTCATTTGTATTGTGATAAGCAAATTGTTGAGCCTCTTTAGCCAACAAGGAGTTAGTGAGATTGCTGTTTTCTATTGTGTTAAGAATAAGTTTGCAAGCCTCCTTAGCTGCAATTTCTTGTTCAAGGCATGTTAGAAGGGAGTTTTGTTTCAGAGATTTGAGTAATAAAATCATGAGCCTCTTTTGCTTTGGTCGAAAATCTCAGATTTCCGTTATCTATGTTATGCTTTCATGATCTTTATTTCAGCTTACAGTGAAGTGTGTAGGTGTTTGTTGGGAGAGAGATTATTAAAGTATTTTTGTCAGAGAATCTACCTTGTTAATTTCTAACTTCTCTTGCTCTGCTATTACTTGAGAGGTTAGGAACGTCTTTAGTCTAAGTTAGTCGTAGTTGAACTTCTTATCAGAAAATCTCAGCTGCGGCGTTTGTGTTTAAAAAACCTTGTGCTCTAAGCTGATCCAAAAAGATAGGCAACTTAGTTTTAGTTTCTTCAAACACGCTAGTGAGGGAGCCTCCTAATTTGAAGAGCATGACCAGGTATTAGCTGTCCGCTTTCAACCAAGATACTAGAGGTGCTAATTTAAACGCATTTCACCGCTTTCTCTGGCACCCACCGTGGGGCACGGGGCTTTAAACAACAAAGAAAGCTTAGGCTTTATGTCACGGGTATGACCATCTGGCGTCCTATTGCTCCAGTTCAACAACCTGATCTTACACCCCTAGTTATCCAGCCGAGTTTCCAGATAATTGAAGGAGAGCAAGTGGACATTATCAGCAGCCTGAGAAGTTTCATCTTTGAGAAGAAGGAGACTCCTGCTCAGTGGAGAAACGCTGCTGCTATTCTAGACAAAGAGGAAGAGAAAGCTAATATTGCAGCCGAGAGACCTGTTTTGCCACCACCCACGTGGGACTAGACAATCCTGGCGTATATAGTCTATACAAGGAGGAGAACAAGAACAAATCCGCTCTTCCAAGAAGATACTTTCCTTCCACATACACATCATACAAAAATTGGAGAGTCATCCGACACAGTACCTAAATCCAACACAATTCCTGAGTTCAACACCGTACCAGTGTTCGAAGAAGAAGAATTCGAAGCAATGGGTGATAACCGCAACAACGATGACAACAACAATCGCAATCGGAGAAGAGGTCCCCCACTGCCTTGGGGTGATAATATCGGACCTTTGGCCCTAGGGGCAAATCACGAACTGCCTAAGGGGTCGAGAAAGCATTTTCCACGGTTCCAAGGTGATGGAAGTCAACATCCTGATGATCATCTTTCAGCCTTTTCAACGGCTTGCGCTGTTTTGCATGTAGGTCATGAAGATGTTGCTGTTCGTCTCTTTGTTGAGACACTCGCGGGAGCTGCTGCCGAATGGTTCAATCATTTGAGTCCCGGTTGCATAACCAACTGGAATACTATGACTAAAAAGTTTCTCGCGAGGTTCAAACCAGCTGAAGATAGCCACCAGTTGTTTGCTCGACTTTCCAATTCAAAGAAGGAGGACAATGAACCAATGAGAGAGTTCGTAGCAAGGTTTAACCGCCTGGTTACTCGTCTTTCATATACACTCAATCCATCGCCTGAGATCCTGTTAAGCAGTTTTGTCAACGCACTTCCATCAGAGATAGCTTTTATCATAAGATCGGCGCACGAGACAGAACTGGGAGAAGCACAATAAGGTGCAATAGAAATTGAAGACAACATGATCACTTCGGGAAAGATAAGAGGAGACGCTATTAGACCTTTGGTTCAAAGTTCTACTGATCCATTACTTCAAAGGGTTGCAAACGAAGTAACTATTCTCAAGAGGCAATTGCCACTTCAGCCAACGCCTCTTGCTCAAGTTGCACCACCACCTGCCTTGCCCGCACCACAGCAGCCTTATCAACCTCAGCAGCCGTATCAGCCAAGGAGGAATAACTTTCAGCCTTACAACAATTACAAGCCACGAGGGCCACCTCCACCAAGGCAAGCGGCCGACAATACACAAAATGCTGTGTTTTGCTCTTTTCATGATTCCACTGAACATGCCGGCGCATCTTGCCCTGAAAATGTCAGAATGAACGAGATAATGGGATATGCCGAAGCTGCACCTGCACCAAGTTTCGTTCCAACTCCAAGTTCGAATGTTGTCTTACCTCAATCGGACAACTTCGATGGAGACTCCGCAACGGGCTACTTTGAAAGTGAACCCGATTTTGAAGAACAAGAAGAAGATATTTGTCAGTACTCTCTTGCAGTTAATCCTGAGAATCATACGACTCTTGTGTTCACCAGAGCTCAACATCTGAGAGCACACAAAGAAGAAGAAGAGAGGCTGAAGATATCTAAAGACAAAGATAAAGTAAAAGAAATAGCTTCTACTTCAAATATTAAGTCTTCTCAAGAGAACGTGAAAGCAGTTGCTGAAGGTTCGTCCTCAGCAAATTTTGATATTGTAGATTCATTGATGAAGAACAAAGTGCAGATTTCTCAGTTAGAGTATCTCCAAGATCATCCAGAGCAAGTGGACCGACTTCTCAAATTCGGGAAGAAAGGACCTACCAAGCAGCCCACATTGCTCGAATCATCCATTCCGGCGGAAGACAAGCCTAAACCCTTCTATATTTCTCTATATATAGGAGGTTACAAATTGAGCAATTGTATTATCGATTCCGGAGCTTCCGACAACGTCATGCCTCTACAAGTAATGAATGCTCTAGGACTTTCGTGCACTAAGACAAAGGATAAATGTTACTCACTAGAGTCCAAGTCAGTACCGTTGGTCGGTCAGTTAAAAGATGCTCAAGTAAGGTTGGCGGCTTGTCCTGAAAAGAAAATCATGATGACCATCTTAGTAGCTAACATTCCAGCAAGCTACGGGATGCTATTAAGCAGAAGCTTTTGCAAGGACCTCGGTGGAGAAATTCAGATGGATTGGTCTTCCGCAAATATTCCGTTAAAGAAAGGAACTTTCAAGCTGGAACCAGAACCCAAATCTCGATTTGCGGTCGTGAAGTCTCAAGATCCTCAAGCTCAAGTTCTATATCAAGAAACGGGTCTTGGTACTTACGCCATGTTGTCAGAGGTTCCTGAAGAAAGTCAAGAGGTCGCATGCATCGTAGAGAAATCAGCAGATGATCCTAAGTTGTGGACTTTACAGTTCGATGGGAGTTGTTCCACTGCTGGTTCAGGAGCGGGAGTTGTGATAATTTCTCCTGAAGGACAATTATATCCTTTTGCATACCGCTTGCAATTTGAATGTACAAATAATACGGCGGAATATGAGGCGCTTTTACTAGGTCTCAGGAATGCAAAAGATATGGGTATCAAATACCTTAAGGTCGAAGGTGATGCGGAGCTTGTTGTAAAGCAAGTCAGAGATCAATTCAGCGTGAAAGCAGATCGTCTTCGACATTATAGAAATAGGGTGTGGAATGCAATAGATTGGTTCGAAGCATTTGATATCAAGTACATTCCACGTCTGGAAAATAGCAGAGCAGATGCCCTCGCGGTATCAGCTTCACTTTTCATGCCACATTCTGACTTTCGTCAGAATGCGTTTGCTATTGAATTAATATACAGGCCAGCTGTACCTGACAACTGTGATAATTGGCAAGTCTTTAACGATGATGAACACATTAAGGAGTTTCTTGTTATGGGAGATAATTTCAAGGAATTGTTCTTTGAAGGCAGTTCATCTACTCACAGAGAAGCAATAACAGAAGTTTCTGATACGCCAAAGATTGCTGAAGATAAAGAAATTCCAGAAGAACCAGAATCCAGCATAATCCAGTTGAAAGGAAATAAAATTCCCAAGGGTTTAGTTTCCTTGGAGAATATTTTTGACAGGCATGATAGATACATTCAAGAGCAGAGAAATTCAAGTGACAGAACTTCTGCCGAATATCAACAAGTCAATATTGGTACAATTGACAAGCCCAAGCTTGTTAATTTAGGTACATGCTGCACGGCAGAGGAGAGCGAGAAGTTCATTTCTTTGTTCCAGCAATACCGAGATGTCTTCGCCTGGTCATATGAAGATTTAAAAGTTTTTACACCAAGAGAATTGTCTCACACAATTCCTCTTCGACCTGAAGCAAAGCCCTTCAGGCAAAAGCAAAGACACTACAATCCGCGGATTCAAGACACCATCTACGCGGAGATCCAGAAGATGGTGAATGCAAAGATCATCTTTCCGATCCATCATTCCACTTGGGTGTCGAATATAGTTCCTGTGCGCAAGAAGAACGGAGAAATCAGAATTTGCGTCGATTTCAGGAACCTGAATCAATCATCGCTTAAGGATAATTATCCTTTGCCGATCATGGAGCACACTTTACAGACGGTTACCGGTTCAGAGATGCTGTCTTTATTGGACGGTTTTTCTGGTTATAATCAAATAGCGGTGGCTGAGGAAGATCAATTCAAGACGGCATTCACAACCCAGTGGGGTACATTTGCCTATGAAAGAATGCCCTTCGGCCTCATCAACGCCGGTGCTACATTTCAAAGGGCCATGGATTTGGCGTTTGGTGATTTAAAGAATAAAGTAATAGTTGTCTATCTTGACGACCTCACTGTTTTCTCGAAGACACGACAAGATCACTTTTCACATCTAGGGAAAGTCTTTGAGAGATGTAGATATCATAAAATATCATTGAATCCCAAAAAGTCTATCTTCGCGGTGACGGAAGGCAAGTTGCTTGGCCACATCGTCTCCAAGGAAGGAACTCGAATTGACCCAAGCCGGGTTGAAGCTATCCGAAGTTTGTCTCTTCCAACAAGCAGAACAGGGGTACACTCTTTCTTTGGTAAGGTAAATTTCATACGAAGATTTGTACCAGATTTTTCTGAGTTGACTAAAGATATATCTGCTATGATGAAGAAGAAGACAGTTTTTAAGTGGACGGAAGAAGGAAAGAAGGCGTTCGCAGCAATAAAAGAAGCTAATACCAAGCTCCAAGGTTAGTCCATTCCATTTCCGGTGTGTCGCACTGCGTTACCTCATTCTTATCTCCGGATTAATAAAGTTAAACGGGTTAAAACTGAATCCTCACAGCGAGCGCGATTAATCAAGATGTTTCTATTGAAAAGAATGCCTTGGCGTGTGGGTTCGAAACTGCAAAGAATTTCAGACTTTATAATCCCAAAATTCTCACACCGCCGCGTCACAGATCCAAAGAAAGAAAGAGCTGTTAACTCAAATGGTGAGATGGGCCCAGCAAGAGGTTCAAGAGTATGACTTGGAGATCAAGCCGACCAAACGCGTTCGCGGGAGAGGTCTTTGTCAGTTGATGGCGGAAGATGGTGATAAGAAACTTCAAGCTAAAGGTATACCCGAGATTGAACCTGAAGTTAAAGAAGACCTTCCAATGGTCTTGCTGATCGAGTCTTCGGGAGAATGGTTTACTGAGATATGGTATTACCTAACATACGGTGATTGTCCAAATCACCTGAACAAGCAACAAAGGAGAACGCTTAAGCTAAAAGCGCAGAATTATATAATCATCAGCAATGTTTTGTACAAGCGGGGCCTTGACGGAACATTCTTGTTGTGTGTCACCAAAGATCAACAACGGCGCTTGCTGGAAGCTTTCCATAATCAAGCATGCGGTGGTCACTTTTCATCAAAGGTAACAGCTTTTAAAATCTTGCGGGCTCAATTCTTTTGGCCGACTATGTTCCGCGATGCATACGAGTGGGTACATAAATGTCAGTTGTGTCAACAGTTTGTTGGCAAAGCAAAGTTAGCAGCCGCTCCTCTCAGGCCAGTTGTTATAGATGCTCCATTTCAGCAATGGGGTTTAGATTTTATTGGTCCTATCAACCCACGTTCCAGCAAGGGGCATATTTATGTCCTTACAGCCACTGATTATTTCACTAAATGGGTTGAAGCCATTCCTACCAAGCGAGCTACGTCCGAGGTCGTGTGTGAGTTCTTAAAGGAAAACATTGTCACACGCTTCGGAGTGCCTCGCAAAATTGTGACAGATAATGCGACATGTTTCTCATCAGAGGAGCTAATGGAGTTCTGTTTTGATCACAGCATTACACTATCTCATTCATCAGATTATTACCCCCAGGGTAATGGACAAGCTGAATCATCGAACAAGAACATTGTCACAATCATTCGCAAGTTGGTTGATTCCAGTCAGCGAACTTGGCACAAGAAACTTTATGATGCTCTTTGGGCCGACAGAATTACTCTGAAGAGAGCCATTGGTACCTCACCCTTTATACTCTTATATGGTACAGAAGCAATGGTACCCATCACATTGGAGTTGTCCGCCTTGCAGCTGGCGACCTCAGTAGAAGATGGAGAGTTCACAGATCCTATTCAGAAGCGTATCTTGTACCTGACTAAGCTTCAAGAAGAAAGGGAAGAGGTAGTAGACAGAATCACTCAGCACCAAGAGCGGGTGAAGAAGATTTTTGACAAGAAAGCTCGCCAACGAGATTTCGAGGTTGGAGATCAAGTCCTTTTATGGGATAAGAGACATGAGCCCAAGGGAATGCATGGGAAATTTGATTCCTTGTGGCTGGGACCTTTCAAGATTCACGAGCCCGCTGGAGAGAACACCTATATTCTCTTGCGCCTGGATGGAAGTCTCCTCCCTCTACCACACAGCGGGCAGTACCTGAAGCACTTCGTCCCTTCGGGGGTGGAGTAAGTTCTCAAAATCAATCTTTGTACATATTTTTCATTGCTTTTCGTGATGTGTTTCCCCTTTCCGTGATGTTTTCGTTATGTTGTATTTCCCCTTTCCGTAACAGTCCTGTCGTGTTTTAGGTGATTAGGAGTCTTGTTTTAGATTATTAGTAGGGAAGTCCAACTATTAGGTGTTTTTTTTAGGAAGTCCGGTTATAGGTGATTAAGGAATGTCCTGCAAATTAGGTGATTAGGAAATGATGCGGACTCCGATACCCAATGGATAAGGCACTGGTCTAAGCTTAAAACTTCAGAGATTCTATGGTTCTCCTATGCCAAAAGTATCCGCCATGGTCCCCAAACAGAGCCAATGTTGTACCCCAAAATTAAATTTTTTGTTACACTTAGACATCTTGAAGAAATGAGTAAAAGTCTTGTCAAATCAGTCAAAAAGGTCAAAATTTGGGTGTGCATGTCCTGTATGAAGGGTTAAAACACAAAATTTTCAATTTCTGACGATCTGGGTCTGCTAAGAGCAGCTTAACCTACAAAACCCAGATCTCAGTTTTTCATCCCTAAATTTTAGGAAAACTGCTATTTTTAGAAATTTTCAAATAGTAATGTTTTCCGGTTTTTCCGGTTTCTTTCGAAACATATCGGCAAAATTTTCTAAAAATAGAAAGTTGGTCCGACAGGGTCCGAACTGATTTTGATTGGCTCAAAATGTGTCCGTATCAGGCTGGTGTAGTCAGATTCTTAAAATAATTAGTTTTGCCCTACTGGGTCTATTCATCTTTTTCAGAAGCATATCTGGAGTTCCGAGGTCATCAATGGAGGTCATCTGACTGCCAGGCGTCAATGTTAGCATTCAAACTTCCAGCAGAAGGTGAAACGATGAACATGCACGAGGAACGAGAAAGAAAGTTGAAAAGTCGTGAAAATTTTCTAACACTGCTGAGTTTGGGCGCCCCACTTGAAGAAAGGTGCCCATCTTTTTAGGGCATCAGATGAGTGAATTAGGGTTACGGTCTCCAATGAAAGTTGTTCAGTGTTCAGTCAGCTTCGCGATGGATATCCCCGTCAGAGCATCCGAAAATTCAGTCTCCAGCAAATTCAAGTCAAAGTGGAAGGTATAAAATGAAGATCTGAGACTTGAAGAAGAATAAATCGAGAATTTTTCTAAGTCTGGAGAAACTGGGCACCCCAATTGAAGAAAGGCGCCCAACTTTTTAAGGGTGCAAACAGATGAATTTGCAGTCAAGGTCATAACGAGATGTCTTCAGAATGCAACAGGCTTCCCAGTGAGCTATCCCGCACGAAAAAACGGAGCTCGCAATCGTCAGATTCAAAGAGCTGAACAAAGGGTCCGATGAGAGTTGAAAAGAGAAATCTAAAAGCAAAGGTGAAATAGGTGAAAAATAAACTAAGTGGGCGCCCCCAGTCAAGATAGGCGCCCAAGCTTTTGAAGGGTTAAAAGCTACTTTTTGGCAAAAGTGTTTCCAGAAGACCCCTCCTGAAATCCTCTCAGCTTCGCAACGAGCTCAAACATTTATCAATCCGACGCCCGGAGCTCAAGATTCAACAAGGTCATCCACAGCAGATAGAGACATGAATAAATTGAAAAAATTTCTAAGTCTGATGGAAGTGGGCGCCCCAGTTGAAGAAGGGCGCCCAAACTTTAAAGCCTTCAAATGATGGAATTTGCAGAAGTAGCGTCCAAGAGTGCCTCATCAAAATCAGTCTGGCTATCCAACGAAGTATTCAGACAGTCAGTCGGATCAGTATTGCTCCCGGAATCGAAGATTCACCAGAAAATCAAAGGGAGAAGGAAGAACTTGAAAATCAAGAAATGGCTAACACTGAAGAAGTTGGGCGCCCCTAGAAGGAAAAGCCTCCCGTGAATTCGGAGATCAAAATCAAGTTTTTAGCCGGAGGTGCCTCCAAAACGTCTTTCTCAGTATCAGTCAGGCTCCGCCGTGAATCACTTAGCTCGTCTGTCGGGTTGATCTGTCAACGGGAAATCAGAGGCGACATAGCTTGCCAAAATGGAGAAAAGTTGAAAAAGTTGAAATTTTGACTAACACTGGTGAAGTTGAGCGCCCCTCTTGGAGAAAGGCGCCCAAAGTTCCATGCCTTAGAGAATTTTTGAAGATTTTCAAATTTTCAAAATTTGCAAGAAGAGAAGGATGGCGTCCAAATCTGATGAGCTAAGATTTAGGGTTTTGAAATAAAAGCAAAAAGAAAGCAAAACCTAAATCAGACCCTAAGTCTATTTAACACTTCTTTTCAATGTATTTTTCATTATTTTTGCAGGTAGCATCCAAAGGAGAAAGTTGGAGCAGTAAGTTTGAAGAATTTTTGTGATTCAAGAATCCATCTTTGTTGGTTTTACATCAGATTTTTCAGACCAACAAGCATAAACCCTTGCTTTTTCTATTCTTTTTTTTGTCTTTAAGATCAATTCTTTCAAGCAGAAGGCTGCTATTTTAATTTTTTCAAATATCCGTGTCTTTTGCCTTCTATCTTCCTAAGAATTTTTCAAGAACTTCACTCAAGTTGCAGTAAGTGCTCTTATCTTGTATGATGCTGAAAAACCTTGCATTCAAATTTCAACCATCTGGGTCCTTTCCAATCAGTCTTTTGAAGAAAACCCATATCGCAGCTTTTTTCAAGAAAGTTCAAAAACCTAGGGTTGGCTGCTTTTTCGATCAAATGTCAGAGTTTTGCAATTTCAATCAACTGGGTCCATTTCTAATGATATTCTGAACAAAACCCAGATGCCAGCTTTTTTCGGGAAAAATTGAAGAAATTAGGCTTTGCTACTTTTTCAGGCTAAATTCAAGATTTTCAAAAACGGACGATCTGGGTTGTCTTGCATTGATATTCTGAACAAAACCCATATCTCAGAAAAATTTCTCAAAAATTTCGTCCGTTGAAGCACAAAAATCAGCATTCTAAAAATAGAAATTGTTCAAAACTTGTCTGAACCAAGGCGAGTTTACAGTCATTCTTCGAGTTTTCTGAAATGGAGTACACTCCTAATGTTTTCAAGTCCGAATCAGCTCTCTTTCACAATTACATCAAAACAGCTGAGACAGACTTGCATCATGTTAAGCCGGTGTTCGACCTACATGCCTTGGAGAGAGCAAGCAACACTTCAATCAAGAACCTAGGACATTCTGGACTCCTCGCAGCAGCATCTATTCCTATATCAGTTCAAAGCCTTGAGTTCGTAATCGCTTGCATTAAGCATTACAACCCGGCTACTAGGGAGATCCAGTCAGCAGATGGTAGGTTGATTTGCAGTCTAAAGCCTGATATGGTCGAAAGGTGTTTTTCCATTCCCCCATGGCCTGAAAGCGTAACTCTTTCAAGGGATGAATGTGAAAAGATGTGGAATATGCATAAATATAAATACAGCAAGAAGATTGCACAGAGATGGATGAAAGAAAACATAAGACATTGCCCAAGAATGTCTAGGAGTTCAAGGACGAGGTTGCCACCATCATCACTTTGCTCAACAGGGTCACTGGCTCAGAAGATGCCACCAAGTTCCAACCTTGGATGTTTTATGCCATACCTCACATTATGAAAAAGACTGAGTTTTATGATTGGCCTACTTTGATTAGTGACTGCCTACATCAGCAAATAACAGAATATTTTCAGTTTCATGTATTCCACATGGTGTCATATCTAGTCTACCTGGTGGCCTATCAAGGTTGATTCAGAGGATTGAACACCGAGGGATCATTGAGCGTACAACATGTATATAATTATTATCCCCAATTGGAATTCACAAAGTCGTTGCACCACTACAAAAGGGTGAACGAGGCATTCTTGATGTACACAGTGCGTGACTTAGACAATGAATTGCACGTCCGCATCTCTTCAGTTGCCCGAGCAGCAATGGCGGAATGGGCGGATTGGTTTATACAGTTTCCTACCTTTACCTATCTCAGGGTTTATGGTTATTCAGGCGCCCCGCTCATGTTGCCAAGGTATCCGTTGGACGAGGTCATCTTCATGGAATTCTTGAGGCAAGCTCACGGCGTCCATACAGTCTTGAGAAATAGAAAGAAACCCTCTCTTCACTTTCCATTAGGGTTGGGTATTTATACATGCAGGACTACTACAGATGCCAAGACAATTGGAGAAGAGTTAGATAAATTTGGCCTAAAATCCTACAGTGAAAGGCGATCATTTGATCCTCACGGTGTCTACGCTGGCCGGTTGGAGAAGAACTACAATCACATACCCGCACTTGAAGATTTTTGGGCTAACTGTGCAGATGAGTTTGAAGTGCGAAGGCGTAGCTACAGCAGGTTGACTCTCCATCAGATGAAAGATTGTTTGAATGAAGATATAGAAGGGCTCTCCGATGATGATGAAGATGTGCTTCTACCAATGTACACTCAGAAAAGAATCGAGGATCAGCCTCTTCCTCAAGTTAATTGGGCAAACAAGGAATCTCTTTCAGTTGAAGACAGAACAAAACAAGTCATTGAGTATAGTAAGGTTTTCTTAGTGCTTAAAAGGAAGAACTCTATTCCAGTAGCAGAGCCACCAAGGATAATTCCCTCTTCTTCCACAGCACAGTCAAAAGGAAAGGGTAAAAGTCACTCTCAAGATGGTGTCAAAGGTTGTAGATCGAATAAAAACGTAAAAAGAAGGTTGGATTTCTCAAGCATAGTCATACAGGAACAGCCTACAGTAGATTCAGAAGTTCCTCTTGACGAGCCCATACCTCAAAATGAAGCAGAGGAGCCGCCTTCAACACATGTTCCTGTACCTTTTGATTTGGTTCGCTATTAATTTCACCATATTGATCTTGGATATCGGAAGATAATGAAGAGATTGCAGCATGACTCTCGAGGAAAGTTAGTAAAGATACTACTTGTCTTGGCTTGAGAACCCTTTAGGAAGGGTTAGGAGAAGGCTCAGATCAAGTGTGAGGCGTTACACTTCCCCATACAACATCTGTCGTGAACCTCCTCTAAGAAGAAAGGCAAAGCAGCTGCAAGTCGATTTTGGAACCTACACCAGATTGTCGAGACCCGCCGTGCTCCCTTAAGGAGGCACTAGGGATGAGGTGCAAATACAAACAAACCAAATTTTTGTCACCATACGGCATTTAAAAGTCTAAACCTTGTTAAAATGTTGTAAAACACAGTTTTGGGCAATGTCAAGCATGGGGTTTTTGTCAATAGTTTGTCAGTCAAAGTCAGTTATATTGATCAAAGCCTAAAGCAGAGACTCAGAATAGAGCTTTTCACGACGGAGGAGCATCTTACGACGACATTTCATATTGCAGACAGTCATTTCAATATCGAAACAGAGTTTTTAATTTTCAATTTATGAAGATTTCTCAGGAAAAAGCATAAAAGTGCTAGTATAGCCCAGGGGCGTCCAGCTTGTTGGAGGTCAAGATCTGGTTTAAAATGTTCAAGCATCCAGTCAATCTCTTCAGAATCAGTCTGGCTATCCGTCGAGCTATCCAGCAAGGCGTTCTGAGACCCACAGCTCCGGTTATCAGCGACAGAAGTTGAAATCTCGACGGTTTATATGCCGGATGCAGTCAATCCGTTCACAACTAGTCTGCTTATCCGACGAGATATCAAGCATAGTCATCCGACTCTCAGAACTCTTGCGGCAGTCATCCGAAGATCAGCTTAAAATGGAGTTTTCACGTTTCTGAGCTTCTCCGCCAGTTCTCAAAGCAGGTACAAAGCCGTGGGCGCTTGGCTTAAAAAGACCCTTTCCTTCAGATGGCGTAATGGTGCATTGCAGTCTTCACGCGTGACGGGCATTACCTAGCCTATTCAACGCAGACCATTCTCATGGTCAATCCGACGCTTCGTGTGGTCGGTGGAGATTCTACTCAAGCATCGCACTCACGCGCATCCAACAAACCATTTTCGTATTTCCACAAATTGCAGGTGCTCTAGCCTTTTAGGCTTGTTAGATGATTCCGCTCGCTCTTTAAGCCTTACCGACTATTGAAGGCTAACGATCTTCCAACTAGCACACCACAATTCTGGATTTGGCAATGTCAGGCGGCGGTGGTTTTGATGTAATATTGTGAAATGAGAACTAGCCCAAAAATATGTCTGGGAGCTGCATTTTATTTAAAATAATGCGACCGGAGTTTTTGAGGTCTTAGAAGCAGTTTTCTTGCCTCGTCACCTCCAGAGACTTCTCTTGTGGGCTCTCCTAGCTGTCCATTAAAACAGATAGTGCCTGAATCGGGTCATCCCAGCTCCAGATATCAGCCGTCAAAGTAGGGTATTTTGATGACGTTTGATTTTCGTCAAAATGACAAAAGTGCAACCATGAGCCAGGGGCGCTTTTCTTTTTGAGGCCCTTAACACGCCTTCGCGGCATATAGTCGCTAGATGCGTAATATCTCCAAATATGCGCTGAGTTTCATCTCATGTCAAATAGGTTCACCGCTTCACCATTGGTACGCTGAATCGCCGGGATGGCGCTTTAGGAAATGGCTAAGTCCGAACCCGTAAAGCAATTTAATCAGGGGCGCCTAATTTTTCAAGGGGTTAAACGATGGATTTTGCAGTCATGTCTCCCAGCAGACATTTCTTCCTTGTTCAGTAGGTTTTCCGATGAATTCTTCAGATCAGTCTCAGCATCACCCGGTCATCCGGAAATCAGTGTCGAAGTTGGCCAGTTGTGACAGTGCTGTCAGCTATAAAATAGGGAGTTAATAAAAAATGAAATATCTTGAGCAAATGGACGCCTATGAGCTCGAATGATGACTTTTCAGAATCGGTGAAGTCCAACGGTGAAGCCTAAAGCTTCATTCAATGGTCAACTGGAGTTTCAAATATTTTGCATATTTTAGCATTGAGTGGCGATTTCTATTTTTGGCGCCTTTGCTATTGCATAATAAATATTTTATTATTATTTATTTTTGAACTTGCAGTCAGTGGCAGTTCAACTGAAATGGTCCAATTGAAAGGCTTCTATTTTCAGCCGAGGTTTTAAGTCTTGCAATTGTCAGATTGATGCGAATTTCATCTTCTTTAAGCATGGCGCCTTCTTCATTTATCATTCATATTTTCAAGAGAATTCGTATTTTTCAAGGAGATTCATATTTTCTTCAAAGGGAAAATCGTAATTCTCAAAGGAAAATTTTGTCAAAGGAAATTCATAATTTTGAAGCAAAATTCGTTTTTCTTCAAGGCAAAGGCGTATTTTCAAGCAAAATTCGTTTTTCTTCATTCACAAGGCGTATTTTCAAGGGAGATTCGTATTTCTCAAACAAAGGCAGATTTCTCATCTATTTGCAAAGGCGATTTCTCCAATCACATTCTTTTGCAGGTTAAAGTTCACAGTTCTCAGCAATTCAAAGAAATCTTGAGCGATTTTCACAGAAGAAGACATACAAAAAACGTCTTTTTCCTCCTTGGTTCTCAGATTTCTCTCAGTTTTCAATTCGCATGTTCCTGAAATTGGAAAATTCGACAAGTCTCAACATCTGGATCATTTTCATATAGCTTCCTCGAATTAAAATCGTGCGTTTGATTTTTCAGGAATTTTTAACTTTAGAACATTCGTTCTCGAGTTTCTAAATTTCTCAACTGAAAAGTCTTTGCATGGTCGAGTAGAAGTCATATTTTCGCATTTCTGACGTTCTGGGTTGTCTTAGAATCTTTTTCTGGACAAAACCCATATCCCAGATTTTCGCCGAAAATAACTCTTCGAAAGGCTATTTTTAGCCTCAGCAGGCTATTTCTAGTTTTCCAGAAAAGTTGTCAGAATATAGCCGTGTTCACAGTCAATAGGCGAGTTTTTCAGAGTACAGTACACACAGACTGAATTCAAGACCAAATCGGTCTTAATTCATGATTTCGTTAGAAAAGCTGAGACCGATTTGTATCGAGCTTAGAGGAGATGTTGGAGCCGCCAAAGTTGCCAGTCAGTGAAATGCTAGTTTTAGTGTGCAAAGATTGCTAAGATTGCTCAAGTTGCTGACATTCAGATGTTGACGCAGTTAACAATCTTGTTGAGGGATTGGTTGCTCGAGATCGCCACTCGTAGACTTCGGCCTAATGCCTCGTGATAGACATTACACGTGAGTTAACTTGATAAGTTACCCTTCAAGTTAATCGGCCGCCTCACCTCATGCATATCTATTCTCGAGATTCACCTTATGGTTTACTTGGTGCTTCACAGGTTTTTCGCTAACCGGGATGGTAGTTTTTCGCTTAACTTGCTTAATAAGGACGGCATGCCTCGCATTAAATTGTCCATTTTAGATTAGATGTTTCATTAAACTCAGTGTAGTTTCCATTGATCAGAGAGTAGTTGCATTTAATTAGGGTTGGCCATAGCTTGCATGCATTGCAAGAATCAGATGATGCGCGCATTTTAGGGTTCCTACACCTTGATGTATATAAATAAGAGCTTATGCTCATTTGTAAATAACTTTTTGCTTGAGAGAGAAATATATGTCAGGCTCACCTTTGCCCTCAATATTGCTCTTTTGGTATTTGTTCATGTGTCTTCGCTATTACGATTAATTGTTATGCCACATAGGGTTTCAAGAGATTGTAATGGTGAATTCTTTCTATTTTGTGCATATTTACCATTGAGGTCAATTGTTATGCCACATAGAGTTTCAAGAGATTGAGATGATAAATCTGTTTTATGTATATTTACCATTGTGATCAATCGTTATGCCACACAGGGTTTCGAGAAATTACGGTGATAAATCTGTTTTGTGAATCTTTATCATTATAATCAAAGGGTTATGCCACATAGGGTTTCGTGAGATCGTGGTGATAAAGCTGTTTGTGAAGTCTTTACTATTTCGATCAAGTGTTATGCCACATAGGGTTTCATAAGATCGTCATGGTAAATTCTTAAATCTGTTTGTGCCCAATAAGCTTGTTTAGATTGAGATGATAGTTGCGCCACCTTGCCTTCAAGTAGAGAATCTAAACACGTTTATCGTCTATAATCATCCATGCTCCATTTCCTCATGCTCTGTTTTCTTGAGGAAACTGGATAGATTTAAAGTAGTTAGCTTAGTTGTAGTTAATGATCTGCAAAACCAGAAAATCCTTAGCTGCAACGTTCTTGGTTTTCTTAACCTTGTGCCTCTTCCAGCTGAGACAAAAAGACAGGAGATAGTTTAGATTACTTTTCCCTTTTCAAGCATTTTTGTTAAGCACAACGAGGGAGCTTCCCCTCCTAATTTGAAGAGCACTCATTGCGTAGTGTACATAGTTGTCCGTACAAACCTGCACTCCAGAGGTGTTAGATTTTACGCCAACAGTAAATATGGATGATTTCGTCATGGTCAAGGCTAATCTTGGTAGAAATACCAGACATGCAGATTTGAGTCTCTTCAAAGTTGTATCTGAAAACCTTCATGAAAGAGTGCTAAAAGATGGAGAAGATAAGGCAGCCCTCAAGGCTGAAAATCAGCAGCTTAAGCTTTTCATTTCTAACCTTGCTCGTGGTTCTTCACAAGCAACTCAGTTGCTGCCTCAGGTCTTAGAGACACCAGCTGATCAACATCAGTTAAGACAGCTGGTCATATGTGGGAAAGAGACTCAGGAGTGGATCGAGAGCTTCATTGTCAGAGGAAAGGAGATCTTGGCTCGGATGTTCCAATTAAGAGAAAACGCTCATGAACTTCGTCCAGGCATCCAAGGATTTGAACAAACATTGGCTGAAGTAAAACCTAGGCATGAGATTATCATTGCTGATTTAGACACAGCCTACGGTTCAGCAGTTTCAAAGGAATACAAAAGGCAAATCCTTGCTTGGAGAGAGCGTCATGTTTTCAAAGTTAAAACTTATGAAAGGATATCCGAAGAATTCATCACCTACAGACAAAGGGTGGTTGAAGCTCTCCTTTTCATCAGCGAATTTGTCATAGAGATCCCCTCTCAGTACAGCCTTGAGGATGGTTCCTATGTTGGGCTTGAGGAGGTGCAAAATCAGTTCCAGAATGTTGTTCATAGTTGCAGCCCAGTTGGCGGAAGGATAGGCCATATTTCAATGATGTCAGCAAAGTTCAATAAAGCGGCCAATGAGATTGAAGATTTCCTAAGATCTATTGTAGATGCTGAAGATATTCTTGAAAAGCGGTGTTTTGCTGTTGATGGCATAGATGCACCGAACTCCAGACACACCCCAAATCGGGCGGATGTGATCGGTTTAAAGCAGCTTCTTTCTTCTCTAGAAGCTTTCTTCCGCTTTTCTTATATTCTTGGAATGATCCTTATCCATTCTTTGAGAAGAGAAAGAAGATAAGATGTAATAGTTGGATGCTTTCCCGCTTTTTCTGCTTTTTAGGGTTTCTTCTTTCTAGATTTAGTAATAAAGCTTGCTTGCTGAGCAAGCCCTAGATTGTGAAAGCAAGGAGATTTTAGGGTTCCCTACTCCTCCGCTTCTCTATAAATAAGAGCCTTTGCTCATTTATTTTTCTTTAACCGTGCTAGTGAGAACAAAACGCTGAGCCTATTGTGCCTTCTATTTGTTGCTCAAGTATTGTTCATTTGTGTTGTGATAAGCAAATTGTTGAGCCTCTTTAGCCAACAAGGAGTTAGTAAGATTGCTGTTTTCTATTGTGTTAAGAATAAGTTTGCAAGCCTCCTTAGCTGCAATTTCTTGTTCAAGGCATGTTAGAAGTGAGCTTTGTTTCAGAGATTTGAGTAATAAAATCATGAGCCTTTTTTGCCTTGGTCTAAAATCTCAGATTTCCGTTATTTGTGTTCTACTTTTATGATCTTTATTTCAGCTTGCAGTGAAGTGTGTAGGTGTTCGTTGGAAGAAAGATTATTGAAGTATTTTTGTCAGAGAATCTACCTTGTTAATTTCTAACTTCTCCTGCTCTGCAATTACTTGAGAGGTTAGGAACGTCTTTAGTTTAAATTAGTCGTAGTTGAACTTCTTATCAGAAAATCTCAGCTGCGGCGTTTGTGTTTAAAAAAACCTTGTGCTCTAAGCAGATCCAAAAAGATAGGCAACTTAGTTTTAGTTTACTTTCTTTCAAACACCATCAGCAAGAGGGAGCTTCCCCTCCTAATTTGAAGAGCAGTTTATCTGTGCATAGCTGTCCGTTTTCAAATCCACATACCAGAGGTGTGCTTAATTTAAACGCCAACATAAGATTAACATCAAATTATTCTTTTTTTAATCAACTACTTCATTTCCTTTGAATGAAATTCCTTGTTTGAAGTTACTAAATAAATTGTTCCATGTTTGTCTAGTCCAATGACGGAATGACTCAGGACGCAACGTGGACGGAAGAATAAGGAATGGAAGGACACGAATGGACGCAGGAAAACGAAAAGCCTGATCAGCCCACCAAAATGGAATGGACCACCACCCAAACACACAGGAAGGAACGGTCTGAAGGAACAAATAATTTAGATTTTGTCCATGACTTGTTAAGAGCCCCTAATCATAGAATAAAAAATTTAACTTGCCTTCACTATCAAAACAACAAAAATATATACATGGTGTAATCATACAAGAAGCATTCATGCATGTATTTCTAAAGAATATGTACACAATTTGGGTCACAAAGTCTACTAGGACTATGTTGCCCACGTTTCTGAGCACCGGAAATTTTAAAATTCTCCCTTGTTCTAAAATGTCATATCTGTTAATTCAAACCCCGGATGCAAAAGGTCATAAGTTTTGGAATTGTAGATGTTGAAACTTTTCATAAGTTATCACTTCAGCAATGGCTTAATCTTGCCTGTGCAATTTACATGTTTAGTAATAATAATACAAAATCAATATATGAAACTCCTAGAGCTGACAAAGTGTTGGTGCGTTTTCTATTTGGAGGAGAAAGCGACAGATTTTTATATGATAATATTTAAATTGAGTTCAGTTAATGGGCTAAGACCTCGGGCTGCTACTCAAATTGAGTATATGAAAGGGCCTATATATGGACTTTCTAAGGCCCAGGTTCTAGGAACAGATCCAGGGCACCTTCATATGCATTATATGCATGAGTATGCACACTCGCTTCACCATAGTAACGGCAATGGTATGGGAGAAGAGCAAGATGAAGGTGGTGGTGACAATGATGGCATGAAGACGGGTTCTTTAAAGAGTTCTTGTAAAGGCAATTTAAAAATTATAATTTTCTTTGAATCGAATTTAGTAGAGTATATATCCTTTCAGGGTCTCAAAATAAAAATTGTTCCATCGGCATTTGCTGAGAACCTTGAAAAATCAACTTATAGCAATCTTGGTGAATATGATGCAGAAACTGCTTTATGCAAGGCTATTGGTGTTACAAGGAACATACTTTAGGTAATTGGTGGCAAGATGCGAAACCTTGTTATTGGGACAGATATAGTAGTTGAGCTACATGGAAAAATCTTAGAAAGCCCAGAAGAAGAAAAGGATGCATTCAACATGCTTTCCAACTTAGGTAGATGCGCACATAAGGTGTATATTGGTGTTTCAGTTGTGCTCTCTCCATTGATCCCAGATCCAAAGATTGGGAATCCACCAGTGATGTGAACATTCTGGGAGAAAACAAAGGTAGAGTTTACAGATACAAAGAATGTAGCAATCAATGCATATGCCAACTCGGGAGAACCCAATGGATAAGGCCGGTGCCTATGGCATTCAAGGAATCGGGGAAAATATTTGTTTGCAGCTGAAATAGATCAACTAGTCAAAGCTAGGTATGATTTCAAATTGGTGACATTGACAAATCATTATGACATGAAAAATGAAGCAGAAATCATAAGTGGAAGCATCGAGAGTATTTCAAACTTTGTGGGTGTTATGTGTGTTACACTAGCAAGATTAGTGCATGCTCACAATAATGGTGCAAGCCTTCCACATCAGGTTGATTGGAAAGGTTAATTGTTCAGAACAAAGGTGAATATATCGATAAGGTTTTATATTGGCAGATAGTTTTAGCTATTGAATCACTTCATAAGCACAATTATATACATAAGGATATTGAATCTTAAAAAAAATCTAGTTCTATCATCCACTTTCGAATGCACGCAACGAGATCGACCTCAACAAATGATGATGAAACAGATGTACGTTGGCATATTTATTTATCGGTACATCAAACTTAGAAAGCCTCAAAATCCTATCGAAGAAAAGGTCATGAAATGGAGTATAATCGGTGACATTTTGATAAACCAATGGCAAATTGTCGAAAGATGATGAACTGGAGGACTCGCCTCAAATTTCTAGAAAAAAATAAGTTGTCCTTTGAGACAAAAAGATCTTATTGGTAGATTGATTCGCAATATAAAGGAGGGGCTTTTGAACTAAAGGCACATCAATAGTTTAAGAGGTATTCGATGGGACAAATTATATCAAATAAAGAACATTTTTGCTTGAGGTGAGCGATAAGCCAAATACTCAATTTTTTGAGAAATTCGAAAAAGCTAAATCACAAATTGCAACCTTTATCTATGCCAAAGTTGAAAAATAAACCCAAGCAGCCTTTATTCATAACTTTATTAATCCGATAAGGGCTGATCCAAGGAAGTTTTATGTTGCCAGCACAAATTAAAAGGTCTGAGGCTTCACCAACGAGTAAATTTCATTTGTTCTCGCATCATTGGAAAATTCAAGAAATTAAGGAGTTCTATTGCCACACTTGAAAGATGTAGCGGTCGAGGGGAATTTGAAAGGTTCCTTAAGATAAAGAGGGAATTGAATTTCAAGAAGCACTTACGAATTGGGGAGAAGAATTATAAAAGAAAGTTGTAATTGTAAAACAGGAATCTTTTTCGCGGCTCTACCATTGAGGGTTATGTGCAGGGGCTGGAGTGAATTCTTTGACACGGGAGTAGGCAAGCCTGTGGGCTAGTGAATTTCAAAAAAAATCTGAAATAGAAAAAATGATTTTGGGAGTCTGTCTTGTTCATGCCAATTTTGAAATTGAATCAATGATTTATCATTCATATGTACTTAGATTTTTGAATTAACCATTTGTGAATGGTTATTCAGTTATCTTTTTCAAAGTTATTTTATTCATTTGCAATCTTACCTTTACTACTTTCTGGTCAAAAGCATACCCTTTTAAAATTTGAATTTCATCATGAGGGAGCTGCACCTCTCAAATGCCGAGGAGAATTGCTAATCTAATAGTGATCTCTCCATTTGTTGGTACATATTGTTGCTGCCCGTTGGGTGATTCAGTTAATCTTTGTAGAGACAAAACTATTTACTAACAATTTTTGGCGACTTTGTTGGGGACAGATCGAAGTATCAGTGCTTTCTTTCCTCCAAAATTTGAAGGTACCTCCCCAAGAAAGGAGGTTGGTGACTATGTTTGAAGAACAAACACATAATAATGGTGGAGTATTAGAAAAATTAGAGAACTAGGGAGCAACCCATGGCGACAATCCTAGAAATCTTAGCGATGAATGATGAGGTACTTCTATCCTTTTGGAATTGCATTAGAGATAGTATTTTCGATGCCGAAACAATGAGGTTACTCCCTAAACAAGATTATAAATCTAATTTTTTGATTAGAAGTCTTTGTGATAGATTTTATCTATTAAAGAAACAAGGAAGAAATAAGAACATGACATGTGCATAATTGATGAAATCCTTTCATCAAATGATAGTGAGGTTATAAAATTATGGGATAAACTCGAAAGGAAAATCATTAGTGCTCAAAAGTTGCAAATTAGTTCTCCCAAGTGTTTATGAGTCTAAATTTTTTGAATGAACTTGAAGATTTTTCGGAGTCACAAAAATGGCATCTAGGTCAACATCAAAGTAGTGAAGGTGTTCTTGACCAAAGAAGCAATGCTTTTCTCACACCTCGGGAAGAAAACAATTGCCATTACTTTCAAATTAAAGACACCAAATTACACTCAATCTTCACAGATGAAATTTTGAAATCCAAAAGTGAATCCTTATCCATACCATTTTCTTCTCCCAAAATGGAAAATTTTACTTATGATGTTGTTTGAGCTCAGTGTGAGGTAAATGAGGATGAAAAATCAAATGTTCACACTTTGACATGCATGCAATTAGATTTGAAGTGTTCAAGTTGCTTAATGAAAATCCTAAGAAGGAAACGTTGCTAGGGGAGATGATAGATCTTCCCACTTTGGACTCTCTTGTTTTGAATATAATTTTTTAGGTTCATGCCCTTCATCACGATGATAATATAGAAAGGAATTTCAAAGTTTGTAATGATGTACAACCTCACGAAGTATACATTCCAAATT
>VDFB02010410.1:0-28843 GCA_007258455.2 Sequoia sempervirens
CACTCCAATGCAGTGTCCTTCAAGGTCCTAGGAAAAAAGTTTGGCTAACATCTTATCATCGAGGAAAAAGTCACTACACAAGGCTATATAAGCATTGCCATGATTAGTAGGGTCTCCTTTACCTCCATATTTCTCAAACCTAGGCATTTTCAATTCCTTGTGGCATTTGTGTGCGTAAGATTTCTAAGGATAATGGACTACTATGAACATGGTATATGGGTGGAGCATTTTGGGGTATGTGTAGGATCATGAGTGGGGCCAAAAGTGGCAATATGATGGGTATGTGGGTAGAGCTAATTTTTTTCACCCAAAATTGATGAAATAAAAAGGGTTTTAGAGGAGATTCTCGACTTTCCGCAATATAAATTATGCTTTGCTTTGAATTTAATAAATGAATTATTATTCATTTTTCTATTCAAGTCGGTAAAGTCTAATTATTAGTACAGTTAGAAAAATCTATAGCTTTCAAAAGCGGTGATTATCAATTTTTTGAATCAAAACATGCATCATATTCTATGCTTCACATAATATGGGATTAAAAAATAAAATAAAATTTCATGAAGTTTTGACCAAGTTAAGGTGGTCATACATACGAGTTTTTTATATTTTTTAAAAGTTGTAATAAAAAATTCATAATTAATTATTTACATGGAAAAAAATTATTAAAAAATATGCATCACATCAGGACACGAATCCTCTACTTATATCTCAAATCTTATAAAAAAATATTATCATTTTATTGTGGGTGGTCAAACAGACACCTACTTCTTACTTTTTCCCTAAAATTTAAGTATTACTACATTGAAATTTCAAAATTTCACCAAATAGATTTCTTTATTTTTAAAAAAACCTAGTAGTTTAGAAACTACATTCAATTTTCTACAGATTCTATTCTTACATATTTTTGAAATAATATAGATAACTTATTCAAATTTTTACATCAAGTGCCTAACTCTAATTTTGATTTTTTTGCCACTTAAGGGCCTAATTTTTCCATGATGATCCTACACATACCCTTTGACTTTGGCTAATGGTGGAGATTTGTTGTTGCATGGATGAAATGGTGTTGAAGAGTTGTGTAATGATGGGATCGGTGTAAGTGGTATGAGGTGGAAGGGAAAATTGTGATGGAGTGTATGTAATGTTAGGGGAAGTGAAAGGGACACTAAGAGGGGTGAAGGTGGAAGAAGGAATATGTGATGCCATAGAAGAACTAGGAATGCTAGTTGGAATAGCGAAAGAAGGATTCAGATGACTAACCTGTTGCATAGTTGTTGTAACTTGAGGAGTGGTATAAGTTGGTATGGATGCTATGGTTGAAGGAGGAGGATTGTGAGGTCCTCCTTGGCTAACAACAATGTTGGTTGACTGGGAAGTAAAAGGAACATGTTTGTTGTATATCCCAAATATTCTATTCATAAATTTTAATCCATCATCACTTTCAATCAAATGATGAAGGTTTTCTATTGCAGGTATAGCAGTGGTGGAAATGTTTTCAAGTGATAAATCTTGTTGTAAATGTGCAAAATCCTCATGAATACTAATGATTTTTTCTTGCAGAGTGGAATTGTTTTGTGTGTCAACATTCATTGGATGGAAAGGTGAAGGCATAGCAGTGGTAGTATCCATTCATAATGCACCATTGTCCATACTAGGAGTAGGAGCTCTTGAGATCCCAAGGTCCACAATGAAAGTGCTATCGTGGGAAGCCATGAGTCTAGAACTTCATCTCACTAAAGTATTATCAATGGGGCACCAAAAACTCATACAAGTACCACAAAATATGGGGTGAATGCAAATGCAATGTAATCTAGGAGTGCAAAATGAAAATAATAGGAATTCTGCAAACTGAAATAGAGAAATAACAACAAAGAACTGAAATGCAGGAAATGCCTAGAAAAATGCCTGAAAATGTAGTATAAAATGTGCAGGTGGACTGATTCACCTAGGGTGGCAAATGAGTCTAGCTATGAGGATTTTTTTGTTTTTTAGAAAATGCAAAGTGATTTTAATGCTTTTCAAATGCAAAGTAAGGATACAAATGCAAATTTTCAGTTTTCAATGATATGCAAAAATGAAGTCTAAATGAGTCTTTCACTAATGCAATTTTAAGAAACCCTAGGATGCAAAAACAAAACAAAACCTAATTGAATGTTTATGCAAATGAAGTCTAGGGTGCAAGATGAAATTGAAATTTGAAAGATAAAGAGCTCAATATGATGGTTCACCAAAATGAACCATAGATTTTTGGGAACGAGGTTTATAGGCTACTCTTGCACTCTTAGGATGTTTCACCTAAAAGGAGAGAGATAAACCTCACTAAAAATCAATGAGGTTCAGTCAATATAATGTATGTATGATGTGATTAAGACTAAATGAGATGATCTAAATGCAACTAAGTAATGTATTTGACTGATTATGAATGCAAAACCTAAGAAATATGCAAGCAAGAACAAATGAAAAAAAAAATGAAGGCTTAATCAAAGTGCACTTGGGTAGTGAATGATGAATCTAAAGTTTCCTGAACGCTGGTAAAAATTAGTGAAAATCACCAGTAGGACTCATTCACCACTAATGGCAAATCAGACTTGCTTCTAACAAAAACTTTTGAAAACTAATTTCTGACTGTTGGGATCCAAAATCCGAAAAAATATAAACTTCCAACCTTAAGGTGGGATTCATTCACCACTGATGGTGAATCAGTCCTCTCCAAAAATTTTGTGAAATCAGGGACCAATTCTATAGCACCAAATATGAGCTTGTCTTCTTGTCAGGTTGATAGAGTCAAATATGTAGAAAACAGGTTGTAGGTTGTCTCCAAGCTTCAAATAGGTTTGATTTGACTTGAAAGACTTTGTTGAATTCTTGTCCATTTTTCAACACCTAATTGCTTGATAAATCTACATACACAAGTCTACAAAAACACATGCAAAAGGGGAAAAATGGTTAAGGGTTAGGTTATAGGGATTTTCCTTGGTCAAATCACACTTTGGTAATCAAACCCTTAATGAAGAAAATGAATGAAATGAACAAGGAAAGATGAATAAACAACATGCAAATGTCCTAAACTCATCACATCCTTCTTAAAGAAATCTGAAGATATTTCAATGGCTGCTCCAAGATACTTGATTGATGCTTGATTGAATGATGCAAAGTGCTCAAATGCTAATTGAATGCTTAATGAATGAGGAGATTGCTTGAATGAATCAAGAGATGTAAAATGAGGAGAAAAACACTTATTTATACACACTTGTGCCTTAGTAACCCGATGATAACTCATCACAGGTCAACATAAGGTAATTTTGAATGAAAACCCGAAAGAAAATTTGAAATATTTTGAATTTTGAGCCAAGAGGGATTCATTTGCCACCCATGGTGAATGGGTCCCACCTTGGACTTGAAAGCGGGTTTCAAGAATTAAGTCACATTTAATTATGTTTGTCGGGTGTACATTCAAAAAAACACTTAATCAAGCCTTATGAGTGCATAAAGGGGTCAAATAAAGCATAATAAATGTCTAAATAGTGAAATTAAGCCTAGAAAAGCATGAAATCTTGTTACAAGACTTTACAACACTTCAAAATAGGACTTAATAAGTGATGAAAAGGTGATTTTTAAGTGAAGTGTAATGAATAGAGTCTAGAAAAGTGTAGAAATGTTTTACAACACTTCACAACACCTTCATAAGAAATCACAATTTGAATTTTAAGTACCTAATGTGAATGTTTAAGTCACATTACAACATTAAATTAAAGAAGAATGGACCAAGCATCATGAGAGAAAGACCTGAAAGACCATGAAAATGTCCAAGAGCCATTTTCTATGGTACACGAGCTCTATCTCTCTCTTTGTCTCTCTTTATCTCTCTCTGTCTCTCTCTATCTATGTCTCTCTCTTTCTCTATCTTTGTCTCTATCTCTCTCTTTCTCTATATGTCTCTGTCTCTCTCTATCTCTTTATCTCTCTCTCTCTTTGATTCTCTATCTTTGTCTCTATATCTCTATCTTTGTCTCTATCTCTCTCTATCTATCTATGTCTCTTGTTGTTTGTCTCTTTCTCTATCTTCATCTTCATCTTTATCTTTGTCTCTATCTCTACCTCTATCTTTTTATTTTTCTTTGACTCTATCTCTTTCCATCTCTATCTTTGTCTCTATCTCTTTCTATGTCTTTGTCTTTGTCTCTATCTTTGTATATATCTCTATTTATGTCTCTTTCAGTCTCTTTCTCTTTGTCTTTTTCTCTTCCTCCCTCTATCCCTACAATCGTACCTTGATAAGCCCCTCTCCCTCCCTCCCTAACTAGAGAACTCTCTCTATCTCTATCTGTGTGTGTGAGTGTGTCTTTGTCTCTCTATCTATCTCTTTATATCTCTATCTCTCTCTCTCTTTGTCCCAATCTCTTTGTCTATCTCTGTCTCTATGTCTCTCTCTATCTTTGTCTTTGTCTCTCTCTATCTTTATCTCTATCTTTGTCTCTCTCTATCATTATCTCTATCTCTTTCTATCTCTCTCTCTATCTCTTGCTTTCCATCTCTTTCTTTGTCTTTGTCTCTGTCTCTATCCTTGTCTTTGTCTTTGTCTCTATATCTATCTTTTTCTCTCTATCTCTCTATCTCTCTCTTTCTCTATCTCTATCTTTGTCTCTCTCTATATATTTATCTCTCTCTCTATATATATCTCTATCTCTCTCTATCTCTCTCTATCTCTCTCTATCTCTCTTTGTCTCTCTCTATCTATACATATATATAGCTTTGTCTCTATCACTGTCTTTGTCTCTATCTCTTTCTTTATTTCTAATTTTATCCCTCTCTATATATATATATATCTTTGTCTATGTCACTGTCTTTATCTCTATCTCTTTCTTTATTTCTATATTTGTCCCTCTCTCTATCTCTCTCTATTTCTATTTTTGTCTCTATCTTTCTATCTCTATCTCTATTTTTCTTTGTCTCTCTATATCTTTCTCTCTCTATATATATGTGAATGTCTCTCTCTCTCTCTCTCTCTCTCTCTCTCTCTCTCTCTCTCTCTCTCTCTCTCTCTCTTTGTGTGTGTGTGTTTATCTCTATCTCTATCTCTATCTCTATCACTGTCGTTGTCTCTATCTCTGTCTCTTTCTCTGTCTCTATCTCTATCTCTATCTTTTTCTCTCTTAATCTCTCTCTGTGTCTATCTCTATCTCTGTCTTTATCTATCTCTATCTCTATCACTGTCGTTGTCTCTATCTCTGTCTCTTTCTCTGTCTCTATCTCTATCTCTATCTTTTTCTCTCTTAATCTCTCTCTGTGTCTATCTCTATCTCTGTCTTTATCTCTCTATCTCTCTATGTTTCTCTCTATCTCTCTGTCTCTATCTCTATCTCTCTTTGTCTCTCTTTCTATCTCTCTTTGTCTCTTTGTGTATCTCTATTTCTCTTTGTCTTTGTCTCTGTATCTCTGTATCTCTCTCTCTCTCTCTCTTTATCTCTTTGTCTCTTTGTCTCTCTCTCTCTATCTCTCTCTCTCTCTATATATCTCTCTATCTCTTTCTTTGTCTCTATCTCTCTATCTCTCTTTATCTCTATCTTTGTCTCTTTATGTTTCTCTCTCTATCTCTCTCTCTCTCTCCCTCCCTCTATCCTTCCCACCCTACCTTGATAAGCCCCTCTCCCTCCCTCCCTAACTAGAGAACTCTCTCTCTTACTCACTCTAACTCTCTTCCACTCCCCCTCTCTCTCTCACTCTAACTCTATCTCACTCCCCCCTCTCTTTATCTCTCTTTGTCTCTATATCTATATCTCTATCTCTCTATCTCTTTGCCTCTCTATGTCTTTGTGTCAGTCAGTCTGTCTATCTATCTCTGTCTCTATCTCTTTGTCGCTTTATCTCTATCTTTGTCTCTCTCTCTCTGTCTACCTATCTCTCTCTCTATGTCTCTATATGTCTCTCTCTATCTTTGTCTCTATCTTTCTATCTCTTTCTCTGTATTTGTCTATCTTAGTCTTAGTCTTTGTTTCTCTCTCTCTCTCTATGTCTCTCTCTATCTCTCTATGAATATATTTATCTCTCTATCTATTTTTGTATCTCTCTATCGGGTGAAGCCAAAATAGTGGTTTACAATTTGATGGAGGAAGGAAAACTAAGAAAAAATGACCCCATGGCAAAAAAATTGGTTTTAGGGGTTCAAATGAACCTACAAGTTCGACCGAGCCCAAAAGGGGTTCGACCAAACTAGGGTTTGAGCAAACCCATTAATTACTGGGCCCACATTTCTCGCCCCAAAAAACAAAAGAAAAATGCATATTGGAGGGGCTTTGAATGAACCCTCATTCAAATGAACCCATAGGGGTCCGTACGAACCCCCTAATTCCTCATTCTCCCCCTAAAACACAAAAAAAAACTTAAAATTTTATGCTTCAAAGCTCAGTTTGAACATGAAAATGGAGGATTCTTCACAAACCCAACTGGAATCAGGTAGTCATTGGAACAAGCTATCTAAAAAATATAATTTTATTATGTTTTGGTTTTATTATATATATTTTTTTAGTTTTATTAAACATAGGTTTTTCATCAAAAATGAAGGTCTTTGTTCTGCACATGTGGGAAAATAGCAGAAAAAAAATTTGAAAAATATGAGTGCACCAGATATTGAAGTCCTTGATCCAACAAAAAATAAAATAAAAATCGATATATACAAAAAAATTTACACGTTATATGGTCACGCTATGTCTGAATTGTAATTAGTTTGACTTCAAAAATTGATTAAAGAAAAAAATATTTAATAAAAAACTATCTAACCAAGTGAAAGCACTAGATATCAGAGTTACAAATCTAAATTAGAAAGAATTAAAATTTTATCCTTCATGGAAAAAAAGTTATGCATTATATGGTGTGCGTCACTTTTTAAAAATGTAGTTTTCTGAAAAAAACTAGTTTTGTGGGAGATGGAAAAAGAAGTGCAATCTGATTCCAAAAATTTTGAAAAAAATATTTTTAGAATCTACAGAAAAAATGTGACGAGACTCTAGTTTGCATCATCTTCAAATTCCTCATGGTTTAGCCACTATAGGTGCACGAATGTGAAGATTTAGTTAAAAATAATAATTTCAGTGTCCAGTTTGGCCAAAAATTGTAAACCACTATTGTGAGATCGCCCTATCTCTCTGTCTATCTCTTTATCTCTATCTCTATATGTCTTTATCTCTATCTCTCTCTATCTCTATCTTTGTCTCTCTATCTCTCTTTGTCTCTCTCTATCTCTCTCGGTCTCTCTCTATCTATCTATGTCTCTATCTCTGTCTCTATCTCTCTATCCTTGTCTTTGTCTATGTATATGTCTCTATCTCTCTATCTCTTTCTCTCTCTCTCTCTCTCTCTCTCTCTCTCTCTCTCTCTCTTTCTACCTTTCTTTGTCTTTCTCTCTCTTTATCTCCCTCTATCTCTATGTGTGTCTCTCCCTATCCCACACCCTCTGTGTGTGTGTGTGCCTATCTCTATCTCTATCTCTATCTCTATCTCTATCTCTATCTCTATCTCTATCTCTATCTCTATCTCTATCTCTATCTCTATCTCTATCTCTATCTCTATCTTTATCTCTATCTCTATCTATGTCTTTGTCTTTGTCTCTATCTTTTTCTCTATCTCTCTCACCTTCTCTCTCTCTCTCTCTCTCTCTCTCTCTCTCTCTCTCTCCATCTCTCTCTCTGGTGAATAGAATGTATGCATCTTAATTTGATAATTTTTTTCAAAATTTCTCATGTAATAAGATCTACTTATAAGGTTACATTATGTTATTCCTGATTGTTAAGTGCATCTATATTCAATATTTCAGCAATTTTGGTTGAATAGGCTGAAAGTTACAAGTAGCAAAATTTTTCCATATAGTTTTTGGCATTATAAAGTGTAAATATGTATATGTAATCTAGTCCTTGTTACTCCGATGATTGGATTCAATCTTTTCAATTTGGGACATGGTTTACATATGTCAATACACTATATATTCTAGGTGATGAGTGTTTATATGATCAGATGGATCATTGTTGTGTGATCAGTTGGCTTATTTTATGATTAGGTCTAATTCTTGGCTGACCTAATGCTTCATATATGATGTGGAGATTAACTAAGTATCGCGGATGTTAAGGGGATCTATTTTAGATCCATGCCTCCCTAAATTATGTTTTGCACACATTTTTTTAGCACACGAATGTTTTTGAATCATGTATGAAGCCAACAAGGAAAATTTGAATCAAAATAGGGCTACATATAATTAGTCTAACCTAATTGATGTATGTGGATGTAATTGGGTATATATGTGAGACATTTTTGAGTTGTAGGATTCAATAAGAAATAAAATTATACGTCATATGTTGTGAACATGCAAATTTGTATGTATATGATCCGAATGATAGAAAAATTGTTGTAAATGTTGAGTGACTATAAAGTAGAGTAGAGTGTTGTATTGAGAGCTTCAAAGGAACTAAATTCAACACAAGGTGTACTTTGTATCAATTCACATTTTTACTATGTAGCCATTTTTGTTTCTTTATCTATCTTTGGTTGTGATCCTTATTGGACAGTGTGTCCTAGTAGTGAGCCTTTTTAATATCTTATAACTAGTTATAATATATTGTGAGCTAGTCCTCATCATGTTTTTTTCTTTTTTGGGTTTTCCATGTAAAAATCCTAGTGTTCATGTGTTATGTTATCTTGTGATTTGTTTCATCTTTTCATTCATTGCTGCAATTAGATATACTGTGTTAATTGGATGGTTTATGATTAATTGGTTATATAGAATACTGATTCACCCCCCCTCTCAGTATTTTGGGTGTTCAAAAAAAAAGAAGTGCACTATATATGTGCTAGGAGCAAGATCAACTGACGTAGTAGCCTCAATGTGATCTGGAACATGCTAAGAACCTAAACAAGTTGCAAGAACAATATTAACATGTTGTGTAGAGGATCCTATAGGATGGTGTGGAATATCTTGGTAGCCGCCTATACCATGTGATGCTATCTCCCCTTGGCTCGCCTATGTAGCAAGATTTTGATGTCTAATATGGGATGGTAAAACATCTAAAGGGATCCCATGCTCCTCACAAATGAACTAGTATGTTGCTAGTAAATCAATAATGAAGACTACACACACATTACACACAATCGTGTCACTCATATCTACTACATTTGATGGTGATGGTAGATTGACATGAATAAATAGATCATAAGTACTCGATGTATCCTTAGTGGGAGGATGACTAATCTGTGGTCATAATAACTATCTACCAATATGATCAAATAACATCTAATTGATTTTTGTGGTAATGGTGGCAATACTATCAAAAATATTTGATCTAATAGGGCCTATTGTTGTATCTTCTATTGCTACTAGTTCCATTTTTTTTGGAAGAACCAAAAGGTTTGGACCAACTAATGCCCTCTTGTTGAAATGTGGTGGAAAATTTGGATGTCTATATTCAGGTTTTTCAAAAAACTTGCCTCTAACCTGTCTAGAATGTGGAGGAAAAGATGTGTAGTCCACATCTCACTATAAATGAAACTCTACACATATTTTTTTACAAAAATAAAGTAGTAGCTCATCATTATGAGGCCATCTATAATGAGCTACAAACCTTATAAAGTATATAAATGAAGCAACAAGCTCATCTATATAGGTCTAGTAATTGTATATCCTCTAATTCTATCTTTTCCCTTATACAAAGGGAACATGTTATACACATTATCTTGTGAAACTATCTTACTAATAGATGTCCATTTCTTCTTTTCCAATAACACTCCTGGTTAGAGACAAATAAAACTGCTCAGTGCTAGTGTCATCATAAGGGTTGTATGATTGAATCAAACCAATCATACATAAAATATCATCTCTATTAGTAACTAATCTATCTCTATTGGATAGATTATGGGAGTTATAAATGGTTTTCTCTAAACATGTCAATGTATTTTCTAATCTCCTAATGGTCTCCTCATAAAAATTAGACCTAGTTTGATCATGCTCCTTACACTAAGGAGAATGATGAGAACCCTCAACATCAGCCATATGTATATAAATAAAGAGATCTACATATAATTAAAACAAAAAAAAAATTTACAAATTTATCTTTTTAAAACTAAAAAAAAAAAAAATATATACAAGTTGAACTTTAAAACTATAAATAATTTAATCTTGCACAATTTAAATTTATTTTTACATGGACAATGATGTCATACGTTTAAAAACTCATTATTCATACATGTGAAATTATTCAATAATATAACCTTGGAAGACATGTATTCTTATACTTGGAACACATTACATGACATCTATTCAAGTATAAGGAATCCATTAAACTTGTTTTAAACATTTAATGAGATCATTATCTCTCTAAAAAATCTGAAATAATGACACTTAACATAAAATATGGAAATCTTAATACAATATGTGAGATAAATTATATCAATTCCATGAGATACGTCTAAAATGAAAATGAGATTTTATCTATTTAAAATGCAATCTCATATAACATTGTAAAATTGAAAGATATTAATTTCATTAGGTCATTAGGTATGATATAAAGATGTTGTGTATCCTTTAAAGCATTCATGGAGTTAGAGAAATTAGATATTTAGGTGGTGATAATGAAGTAAAATATACTATGCTTGAAATAGTGAATCAACTGGATGGTTTTGAAAGCTTGTATAGTTTGAACTTTGATGAAGTGGATGCCACTAGTGGGGCTCACTTTGATTATGGTTTAGGTGGTGATAATGATTACAATGTACTATGCTTGAAATAGTGAATGAAATGGATGGGTTTGAAATCTTGTATTGTTTGAACATTGATGAAGTGGATGCCATAGGTGGGGCTCACTTTGATGATGGCTTAGGTGGTGATAATGAAGTACAATTTACTATTCTTTAAATGGTGAATTAGCTAGATGGTTTTGATGCATGAGGAAATATTAAATTTCTGATAAAAACTAACAAGATCCAATTCTACTCTTTGCAAACAAACAAGATCTTCCTAATGCAATGAATGTAGTGGAGATACTATCAAGCACAAAATTTATTGCTACTATTACTATATTTTTATGGTAAATTAGAGATGAATGAAAGTAATATAATAATTGGTAGTTAAATTACACATCATAATATTCTATGCCTTTTGGTGAGACAATTTTTTTCATAAGAAACCATGTTTCTCTTAGATACAACCCTATGTATTGCAAGTTTATGAACTATGGATTCTTAGCATTAGGACTGTACTAGGTATCCTTCTTATGGATCTAGATTAATTATTATTATGAGTATGAAAAAAATTGACTATAGTAACCATTCCTCTTGTTGTGTACATAACCAATTAATTAGGAGTATGCACTCATTGCTATGAGATGGGGATTCATGAGAGGCTACATAACTAGCTAATTAGAAGTATGCAATTGTTTCCACCCAAAATTTTTTACTACACTCTTCTAGAGGTGGTAGGTTTTATGACTATTTTTGTAATCAACTACTATGCTTTTTTTAACTTCCCTTGTTGATTAAAGTCCACATTTCTTTTGTTTAGTGTTGTCATTATTATCCCTTGTTTGTCATGATGCAATTTTTTTTCAAAGTTTTCCATATATTGCACTATTGTGCAGCTGCATCTACATATTGAACATCTATTTCCAATAATTGAGAAAGTTGCAGATGCACCCAATACAGTTTATTGATTACATTGATAATTCCTTTACCATGTTCTTATCATACAAAATAAGTTAATAAATAATTAAACTAAGATGTGTATAAGAAGATTCAATAAGGGACATTGGGTTGGTCTATTGGTGCATATTTATGTTAAGAAGCAATATACAGTTCAATTTTTTAATATCTCAGTGGATATTGTTTAGTTTTCTTTCTCTCTTTGTCAACATTTTATTTTAATTACATACTAAAAGAATTCTAACACTCAAAATGGTATAATATGTTCAATTATAAACATATTTCTTATTAAATCTAATGTAATGATCTAGTCATAATCATGTTCTAATTCGATATATTGAAGATATTCATAAGAATTTATATGGTATTCATTAGTTTTTTTCTTGCTGTGGTCGTTAGTGCTAATGGGTACTTTGTTTTTTAGCACTTCCAACATATACCCCACAAGAGAAATAGGCTTGCATCACAACATAAATAAAGTAAGTTAAAAATGGTTCCATCTTCCTTGAGACATCTCAAGTTATCAAAATGTCCCTAAATAAACACACTTAGTAAAAGATTCTACTAAATAAAATACCCTAGATTTTATCTAGATAATGGGAGCCATAAAAATAGTTACAATTTACTCATTTTTCTCCATTCAATTTCATAGTCAACCTCCAATCTATACCATTCCCAATATTGTTATTAGAGATTTAGCAATGTGCATTAAAATTCAATAGTAGATAAAAAATATAACAATCTTTGATAAAAATAATACATATAACCCTTCAAGGTTCCTAAATATTACAATCTTTGACTAGGCTTTAAAGACATGAATCAAATGCCCAACTTGCATTTCTAGACCTAACAAAAAGCTACAACATAGAATTCAACTTGCAGTTGCCCGTTGAAGAGGAAAAGCAAGGAATGTATAACTTTACCTAGTCTCGCTAATGGTTTACAGTCCTTCAAAACCCTTGCTCGCTCAAGTTCATCTTGCCCAAGGTCATTTCACATGAACAAATTGGGAAGTAGAAAATAGGGCCCAACCCACTTTTTTAATCTTATATTTGCACATTTCAATCGAGAGCTATTTGGTCAAAAGGGTTTCGTCTGAAACTCTTTCAGACGAAAACAAAATGCCATATCAACTTCCACATGGTTGCGACTGAGACACTCTGAATTGAAATTCTTCAAACTAGAAATGGTTCGCTCGTAACCTTTTAGTTGGTGAAAAGTATGACATAGGTTTGTACTTTTACCCAGCATAATTTGTTATATAAAATTTATTATAAAATAATCATTAATATATTATCATAAGTATAATATATTATAATTATATTATTTAAGTAATATAAAATAATTATTAAATATATTCTATAATATCCATGAATCATTAATTATATGCTTCAATAATGATAAATATATTATATATTATTATAAAATAATTATAATTTAATTACATAATTATAATTATTAATTATTATTATTATTATTTGGTAAGAGGCAAGTGATGCCTATATATATTAATTAATAAAAATTATATAGAAATTATGCTTCAGATTGCTAACTAAAAATGGTAATAACAATTGAACCTATGAGTTCTAAACCTGGTTAGTCCAAAAAAATGATAATAACACTTTTATTGAACTACCTGAATGAGTTTTCCTAATCCCAGTATCATGATATTAATGCATGAACCATATACCCTAAACTAGGTTACAAAATCATATTACACCATCCCCTGAAGGAAGTCTTATAAAGAAAAAGACTTAATAGACTTAAAACTGTCAGCATTGATATTTTAAGCCTAATATGAAATATACTATACCTAATACCACCTCCAAAAATATGCCACCAACCCTCCAATCCTCCCACCCATGATGGACACACAACAACAACTAATCCTTCCCTAATCCATAGAGCACCATGTGGGTTCCCAAGCAAACGAAAGAGAAAAGCACTAGAAATTTCCCAAATGAATTGTTTAAATGGAAAAACAATCCATCCAAGGGGATTAAAATGTTTACAAAGGGTGACACAATAATGAATAAACCACCCATAAAATCCATTACTCAAAGACTGGCACACTTTCCAACTAGAAAATTCATGTGAAGTAGGCACGTCAAATTAATTGATTTAACCTAAGTGCACACCATGTAATAATTCAACTTAGTACCTGCAAAAACAAACCACGTTAGAAATAACAACTAGCAACAATGAGGTGACTTCATCCTGCATGGAAGCTTGCATCAACAACACATGGTTTATCCTGTGTGGAAGCTTGCATCATCATCTCATAAACACTTTATCACACACACAATGACAAGTCATTTTAAGGATTGCAAAAAAAGTTCCATACTCATATCCCCTTATTACCAAGTTATTTGAGTAATTATGAATGGATGACACTCATAGAAGCTTGCTCTAATTGGATTAAATTTTGTAAAAGAGGATAGTCTTTAGCAATATCAGTGGTACCTAAAAATTCAAAATATTGACACTCACATCCCATGTTTGCAAGTCTATCTGCTAGCTTATTACCTTCCCAATATACATGTGATATTTGAATTTCCTTAAATGAGTCCATTAACAACCAAACCTTCTTGAGAATGTAGCCAAGTTTTCAACTATGAATCTTTTTTTCTTTGAAATAATTGATAATTAGCAGAGAATCCCCTTCAATATGTAGATTATTTAACACAAGCTCTTTTTCCAATTGCAGACCTTGTAGAAGTGCATTTTCCTCCACTATATTATTTTTATCATTAGATAGACTTACTTCTTTTGCTGCTACCAATGATCCTTTCCAATCACGAATACACATACCTACACTTGATGATCCTGGATCCCCCCTTGAAGCACCATCAAAATTTAGTTTATGAAACCCTGAACGAGGGTGCTTCTAATGAATTTAGGATCTATCAAGCTTTATCTTACAAAATTTTGCTGAGCACTTGTAAAAGGCACTGAAATGTACTCCTGACTATTTAGAAGCCAATTTTCCCAACTAGTAAAAATGGAAGAAATATTTTTATCATTACGAACATATGAATTGACCACTTTTGAAATATGCTTTTCAATTTGAAATTAAATATGTTGAAATGAATGATTTTGATTTCTAAATATCCTCCTACTACGTTCCCACCAAATACACCAAATAACTATTGTTAGGGCTAGCCTCCAAATGCAGGCATATAAATACATTTTATAAAGGATTGACCAACTTGAAAATAAATCTCACAAAGAATTAGGCAATGGGAATGAAAGATGCATTTTTTTTTTTATTAAATCCCAACATTCTTGAGGTAACTTTCAATTAGCAAAAAAATGATCCATAGATTCAAAGACCTCTTGACACAATACACACTTGAATGAATCTGCAAAGACCATCTTTTGTAAGCTATCACTCGGCAAGATCTGATGCCCTAACACAAGCCATGCAAAACTACCTACCTTAGGGAGTGTCATCAAAGTCCATCAAAAGGAATATTATCTATGGGAATGATGTTCAATTGTGTTTGCAATAATTTTTTTGTAGCCCTCTTTAACTATATAATTCCCATCTTTAGAAGGAGCCCAAAATATTCTATCAGGGCTATCTGAAATAAAAGCAAACCTCTTCCCAAGTTCCTTCTGTAAAATAAGCTTTTGGTCAGAAGAAAGACATGAAAGAGAAAATTCCTTCCATGTGGCTTTCCTTGATGTAGGGTCTACTGAACGAACATAATATTTCAATTTTGTGCCTCATTCTATTGTTAGGATTTGTTATGCAGACTACAACTCCTAAATGAAGGTAAGAGGAGGAAAGCCATTCCATGAATCTTTCCAAAATTGAACTTCTTCTCCATTTTTAACCTCCCAAGATAAATAATGAGTAATAATCTCTTTGTATGCCACAATAAAGTTTCACATAGCTGATCCATTTGGAGGATTTACAATTGTTAAAATTCTAGCTGATTTTTCACTATCCAAATATTTATTTTGCATTAAATTGCACCATTTAAACTTTGATTTTTTATACATCTATCATGTCAATTTTTCCCCAAGGGCCATAGTTCTTTCCGAAATACTATGTATACCAACACCTCCACTATATTTATTGATGTACATGTTATCCAAAGAGACCAAGGGAACCTTCCTTTACTCATCTATGTTATTCCTCCACAATTTTTTTTTAATAATTTTCTCAATACTGTGAATAATTATTAATTATTTTTAATAGTAAATATAGTATATATCATTCTTTAAATATATTAATGATTAATATCATTTAATTTATATTTAATATTAATGATAATACATTATTACTAATTATTGCATACTGTTGAAGTAAATTAATTAATATTTACTCCAATGCTTAATGAAAACTTAGGAAAAGATCATCTAGTTTTGATTGCGAGTGTTATTGCACTAATTATGCAGTTCGACAATTAGTCATGCACTTTATTATTTGTTTTTCACAAAAGATAAAGCCACTTAATTGATTCATGCATTATGTTATCTCACCCTTGTCTCAGTCAGAACTCCATCATTCAAGGACACATGTCAAGTTCACCTAAGTCTACATAAGGATATTCAATCCTCCATTGTAATCATTTAGTAATCAATAATCATTATTGTTTCACATATTTTTTGTGTAATTTATCATTTTTGTGTGATAGCTTTCTCTTTAAAATATCATCCAGGGGTTGTGGGATCTCAATCACAAATTTTTTCATGGTATCAGAGCTCTAGATCTAAAGATAATTATTCACTTTTTGAGGAATTTTTTGCATCAAAATGCATTAATCAATTGTCATCAATTTAGGCACAATTTTGAAGGCCACTAGAGATGGAAATTTCCCTTTGGGAGCCATGATTTGGTCTCTGTCAGCAACAATTAAGTTGAACCCTTCTTTTTGCAATGAATAAACTTGTTCATTACAGGTGACTTTTTCATTGCCGATTGAGGCTGAGACCCATGTGAAAGCCATTGGAGGCCATGTCAGATTTCAAATCTGCATTGCAACCTTTCAAATCTGGTGGAGGCTTTTGGAAACCGCGTAAGGGAGATCTGATGGAGGCTTTTGGAGTTTATGAACCTAAGTTCAAATTCATGACCAAATAATCTGCGCCATTCAACTAGTCATTTGACTCATTGAATATGTAGGTTTGGAATTTTAGGTGAATTTGAATTTGTTGTGGCATGATTTGTAGTCAACCATTTTCTTCCTTGATGTTGTGGCTTGGAGCTTGGTGTGACCATCTCCATGCAAGGTGTATGATTTTCCTTCTTGAGGGCGTCGTTTGTATTTTTGAACTTAGATTGCAACATGCGTGATTCATGTTTACAAACCTATTGCAGCTTGTGCAAGAGAATGTGTCAGTAGATGATATGGCACAACCCACTCTTTCAACATAGCGCACCTCCAAAGGCAGATTTTTGTGAAGATTTTCAGCAAAATGGAGCCAGATGTAAACCCCTGTTTCTAGATGCATGCATGTTTCTTTCCCTAATTTTTTTGTATTCTCCTTGCTTTCTTCCTTGTTGATTCTTTAAAAAATGTACATGCTTTGTGAGTACCATATGATAAAGAACAGGGAAAATTTGGAGCTTTGCAAAAATCAAACTAATATAAATTAACATATGGGGGTTTCTACTTAAAGCATCTAGTATAGGTTTCTTTCATTTTGCTTCTAAATAAACAAACTTAGAATATTAAAAGTTGCTAATTAACTATCAAGCTCCACACTATTCCTCCAATTGGAAACCAAAAGTGTTCCTTTGTTCTAAACTCCTATCTACATGAGATTCCAGAGTCGCATCCTCATATGCTTCCAGAGTTTCTTTCTAGCAGGGTTCCTTACTACATGAGCTTCCAGAGCCACATCCTTATGTGCTTCTAGAGTTTCTTTCTAGCAACACAATATTGAGAATTGGATAAACAATGGCATCATCGAAACTGAAGGGCATCTTTCTAGTTCTTCAACAGTTGCAACTTTCTTCTTTAGTTCAAGAATAAATTGTTAGGAGTTTTTCCATCTGGATTTTCTCCTTTCCTCTTTTTTGACAACCATATCACCGTTGTTGGCCCACCATCGATCATAGCATTTGCATCTTTTTCTACATCAGTCTTCACAACATCTTGGATTGACATCATTGCTTTTTGACATGTGGACACATGAGTAGTTTTCAAAGGCACACATCATCTGGATTTGGATTCCAAAATCACCCATTCTTTTGGTTTGGCTTCTCCAATCACCAATGCATCCTTTTCTTCCTAAGGGGAGAAATGTTGTTTGCAGGTAGTCTTTAGGCATTCATCATTGGTATGTAAACTCTTTCATTATGGGGGGATTCATATCTTCATTTTCTCTCTCCTATCAGGAGGACATCTATTGTACTTGCATGACAAAAGCAGTCCTTGGGGGGTCATATTGAGTCCTCCTTCTATCCTTCTTTCTTTAGTACAACCATTTATTTTTCTCTTTTGGAGAGGAGTTTTTCTCATGTGGTTTTCTCCTTTTCTCCAGTTATGAGAGATTTCATTACTTGTTCATGGGTACCTCATCAGGCCTTATAGCCAGGATCTATTTTGCATCCATCATTGCATTCTTTTCCTTCATCAGTTTTTGCTTCTTCTCAGTTTTCATTCAGGGGGGTATTGGAGTAAATTAATTAATATTTACTCCAGTGCTTAATGCAAACTTAGGAAAAGATCATCTAGTTTTGATTGCGAGTGTTTTGCATTAATTATGCATTTCAATTATTCATGTACTTTATTCTCTATGTTGTACACACGATAAAGTCACTTAACTAATTCATGCATTTTGTTATCTCACTCCTATCTTAGTCAAAACTCCATCATTCAGGGACACATGTTGAGTTTGCCTGAGTCTACATAAGGATATTCAATCCTTCATTGTAATCATTCAATAATCAATAATCATTATTGTTTCACATATTTTGTTGTGTAATTTCTCATTTTTGTGTGATAGGTTTCTCTTCAAAATATCATCTAGAAATTGTGGGATCTCAATCACGAATTATTTCACCTACAAACAAAATAATATGAAGATCTAAAAAACTAACTAAAGTGTGATATAATACTAATGCATGCCTATGTGATTTATCTGCATTTGCTTCGTGCCTTCCTTATATCTCGTGAGCTTCAAAGTAGCATGTTGGGGTGACCTTGCAGGGTTGCGACAAAGTAAAGTTAAATAAAATTAGATAAGAATCTAGTCAAAAAATAATATATTTTAGAATAAGTGTATAAATCCAATATATTAGAATGATAGTAGTATATTATTCAGTTTAGAATTAAATTATTAATTAATGATTAAGTAATATTTTATAATTATTTATTGATTTATGATGAGAAAAATATAAAATTAAAAGCCACAAAGACAAAGACATTGACATATGACATTTCATTGCAAGGTGGCAAATATAAACATACTTCGATATGTGAAGTTGCAACCAATTGGCATTTACCTATGCAATAAAATTGCCACGTGTGTGTGCTAAGTAGAATAGAGTGGTGACTATGATAAAAACCAGGCAAGAGGACTCTACGTATCTAGTATGTCATTGATTTTTTTTTAAATATTTTTGAATATGTCAACTATCCTTTCAAGAATTTGGGAAATTGCACTGGCATAGGTATTGAATATGTAATGATTTTATTAATTTAATTTGTATATTATATTATACACATCACTATAATATATTTACACCATCTACTAGTATCTCAATAAATTATATACAATTACAAATTTTATATTTTCTGACACATGATAACTAACAAAAGTTTATGGGCAATCATTCCTAAATATACTTGTAAAATACAACTTAAGTTAAAGAAAAACTATTCATAGAATAAGAAAAATGTCTTTGTGAACGTGAAACTTCAAATTGGAGACTTGGTATTTATTGGCCTAAAGATCTACTAGGCATGGATTTATGTAGATCTCATGTAAATGCATTCACCACTTGTTGTTTTGTTTTAGCACGAAACTCTAGAAGTCTATTATAAAACACTACAACAAAATACCATCTGATGAATGTCTCTAAATCAAATTCCCTTAAATCCAAGTCTAGAATATTTTTGATAGGAAAACACTTCATGCTTCTAACTCCAACTATCATATAGACATCAATTTACAAGTATATAATACATTGCTACATCAACTACACCTAACATTAGTCTAATTTCAAGGTAACCTCAATTTTTTCAAATATATATTGTTTGTATATCTACAATAGCAATTAGTAAAAATGGCCTATATCTAATTTTAACATCTAACTTGATTTGCAAGGTACAATACACATTTGATTGATAATAAAAAAAAGTTAAATCTACTATTTTTGAAAGCTACACTAGAAATTTTGATACTTTTTCTTAGTTAAATACAAATAAAAAAATTCCTTATTACATTTTACCATTTGCATTGTATTTCCTAATTCTCACCTCCCTACAAGAAATTGATCGACTGTTGTCATATGAGCAATTTATTCTTCACCTATCAGTTTCTCCACAATCTTCAAAAATCATGCATCCCATATTCAAGCTTAGAAAGCTTCTTCACACTAGAATTCAACATATCCATGTTCAATTCACCATCAATATTAATTTCTCTAAACATAGAAGGAAGTATTTGAGTGAAATAAATTCTCCAAATAGAACATGTCTTTAACTCCCCTTCTCTTGTATAAATAGGAGGCGTCTTTAAAACTAGCAACTCCTCAACAAAAAAAAAAAAAATCATCTATACATTCTTAAAAATTATTAAATAATTTTCAAAAATATGTTCAGAATGAATCAAACCTTGCAATAATACATGAAATATAATTAAGAATATCAACATGAAATTTTCATACTCTAACAACAATTTCAAAATGTAGTGTAGTAAAATGCATACCCTTGAATTTTCACACTTGTTTGGGCCTGCATTGCTTTATTTATCCTCATTTATGGCTTAATTGGTACTATTTTGTGTCCACAATCCCTATGAATTACATCTTTTTCTGGCTAATCCTGACATTCTCCAATGCATAAATGATAATTTAATTATTTAATCTGTGTCCCTAATTTTTGGGTCAAGAATAAAATGCCACCTAGGGCGTATTTGTCCCCAAAAGCTCTCAGGACCTAATTTTGAGGCATCTTAATCAAGCCCCATTTTGGTGTCTATGCCCCAAGTTTTATGACTTGGGAATAAGACACCACCTAGGGCATCTTAGTCCTCCTTGAGTTATTTTTGAGGATTTAATTTCAAATTCTGGTAGGATTTAGCCTCCTTTATTTAATGAATTCATACGTTAGCTTGGTGTGATGCAATTTCAGGATATTAAGCAAAAGTAAGTATAAATACAAGGTTTTTTCTATCATTTTCTCCTAATAAGCATTTAATCAATCCAAGCAATCCAAGAATTCAAAAATTCAAGAGAAATTCATTAAGAATTTTGAGCCATCATCAAAATTCAAGCATCATATCAAAGAGCTTCTTGCATCATGTGTGTTATGCTAACATTTGTCATGTAGGGTTTTGATTCAAGCAAGCAATTCAAGATCATTCCTTTGGTTCAAGATCCACATCCATTACAGCCATTGCACACAAGTTTGCAAACTTCACAAGGGTTTGGTGAGTTGTAGCATTGCATGTTGTTCACTCACTATTTCCTTCATTATTTCTATTTCATTTCAAGGTTTAATTACCAACAAGGGGTTTGACCAAGGCAAACCCCCATTTGGTCAAACCCCCATTTAATAACAAACAATAAGTTTTTCCCATCTTGCATATTTGTGATTGCAGATTTAGGTTGAATTTTTAAAGATCATTTAGAGTGCAGATTTGTAAAAGTTGCAAAGTTATATTATGAAGTTGTCATCTTCACAAAAACTCACCTAAAGGTCAAATCCAAAAGTTCCAAAACCTAAGAATGGAGGAAAGGAAAGTGTAGACCTTAGAGCTCAAGATCACATTCAGAGTTTTCAAAAATTTAGAATGGAACTAATATGCCACCTTGGGCATCTTAGTCCTCCCGAGCATATTTTTCAGAGATTCCTTTAGATTCAGTTCTGACATCCGAAGACTCCACATCTGCCCTGAAAAACAACAATAGGACTAATACACTATCTTGGGAATCTTTTTCCCCCCTGGCATATTTGGAAAACTTCTTTGTATTTCCAAAATCCTCACATCTCTAGACTTCCTAGGTACACACATCCTATCTTGTTGTTGCATAATTTCATCATTTGCATCTCTTGTTTAGCTTGCCTAACTAGGTTTTGTAGGTTGAATGCTTTTTTGTCTTTTCCAAGTGTTTTCTTAGTGGTGAACCCCCTAAAGTTGAAAGAACCCCCTCCTAGGTCCTCCTCATTGAGAATTGACTCACCTTGTGAGGTTGCTATTCAATTGAATTAGGACTCCTAGAACATTCTTGAGTGATTAGTTGGAGAAAGGGTGACATTATATGTCCCATTTTTCTATCAATCATTTTGGTGAACCCAACCTTGTTGAGCATTCATTTATGATTTTGGATTCCATTAAGTCCTTAGATCTAGATTGCATTCATTCTTTCATTGAAATTTGCATTAGTGAAAGTGCATCTAGGGTTTCTTGCATTTTGCATTAGTGAAATTGTATCTAGGGTTTCATGCATTTGCATTAGTGAAAGTGCATATATGTTCCATTTTTACTTTCTTGCATCATTCCATTTCATTCAAAAACTAAAAAGTACATTTATAATCATCTTAATTTCATTTAGAAACATTCTTATTGGATTCAAAATTGAAAAAAATTGTAATCAATATTGCATTCAGTTGCTTGATCCTAGTTACTTTACCTTGAATTCATTGGCATAATTTTTTGTTTCTAAACATCAACATCCTAAATTGGAAATCTATAAACACTATAAACACTCCAGAATTTGTTTTTTTTTTTAGAAAAACTTCTACTAGGACTAAAACGCCCTTCCTAGAATCTTAGTCCCTCTCAAGGTTTTTCCCTCAGAAGTCTCTCTCTACTATTTTCTATCTATTTTGTTCCTTGGAACTTCAGAATCTCATCAAGAGGACCAAGACACCCTTCCTAGCATCTTAGTCCCTGTTGACTTTGACTCTCTAGTTTCTAGGGTCTAAAATTGCTTTTCTATGTTTCTGTGGACTTTCTTTAGTTTTCAGTTTTAGTTTCCAGAATTATTGTTATTCCAATTTCTTTCTTTTCAAATGTAATTTCAAACATAGGATATTGTGTTCATTTCACTTTATGTGGTTTACCCCTTTTATGGGTTGTAGTATTTGGTTTCCTATTGCTAATACTGTGGTTAGACAAAGTGTGAGACTCATGGCATCCTGCGATAAAACACTTGTTGTGGATCTTGGGTTATCAAGCTCTCTTACTTCTGGTGTTGGAATTAGCTCACTAGAGATGGACCATATCTTTGACACCTCTTTTTCTATGCCTACCTTACCTACAAGTGTTATGCCAAGTGTCCAACCAATGGTTGATCATATTCCTTAAGAAAACATAATGAGAATACATGAAGACTTAGCTCATTTACAAGATAGTGTGAGTACTGAAAACATTTCCAACACTATTATACATGCCATAGATATTATTCACTACATGATGTAAAGTGATGAGGGACTGGAAGTTGTGGGTAACTTAGCTCAAATATTTGGAAAACACCTTCCTCCCACCACTAATGGTGCTCAAGCTTCAAACAACATGCCAAACCAAGGAGGAAGTCAAACTCCTCCCTCTTCAACCATAACCTCAATTCCAACCTATACCAATCCTCAAATGACCACAACAATGCAACCAACTAGTAGCATCCTTCCTACATCGAACATTTCCACTAGTGCTCCTTATACCTATGTGGCGTCTAATCTTATATCTCATGTCGTAAGAAATTCATTCACTAGTCCTTCCAACACATACATACCACCACCATATTCATCTCCATCACACACTACAAGCAAGGATCCTATCATTAACCATCTCTTACAAAGTCTTTCATCCATTCAATGTCAAGTTTCCACCATAAATTGAAATCAAAATGGTCCACCTTCCTACTATGTCAAGAGCAACCCACTATCCTTGGAGATATTGAGAACTTCGGTGCCACAAGGTATAAAGATCCCTAGATTTGAGAAATATGGAGGAAAGGGAGATCCTACTAAACATGTTAATTCCTTCACCACTTTGTCTAGTGACTTTATCCTTGAGGATAAACTTTTGGCTAAATTTTTTCCCCGATCCTTGAAAGACATTGTCTTAGATTAGTTTACTGCATTACCGAATAACTCAATTCGTTGATTCAATGAATTTTTTGAGGCCTTTATTAACCATTTCCAAGTGCACATGGTTCCTAAAATGACATTAGTTGATTTGATGAGATGCAAGCAAAATGAGAGTGAAAAATTTAATGACTTTATTTCATGCTACCAATCGCTTTATTCCCAAATCAGTGTGAAGATTATCAATTCCCACCTTCAAAAGATGTTCATAGAAAGTTTACAAAGAAAGATAAGGGATGAGCTCACCATGATGAAATTCCCTTCCTTCATGCATTTATGCACTTCCCTTCGAGACTATCAAAATTTTGTAAGTACTAGTGAACCAAAAGTTGCCCCTACCCATCCTAAAAAGCTTGAAGCTTTAAACCAAAACACTTACCAACCTTTCGGAAGACAAAATAAAATTTTCCTTCAACTAAATTCCACCTCTCAACCTACCCAACCAGTTGATACCCAAGTAGCCGCTATAAAGAAGAGTAATCTTTATATCTTTGGGGATCCACAAAGGAAATTTAATCCCTTACCCAACACACTTCACAACTTTATGACCTAGCTCTTAAACAAAAACATGCTTACCTTACCTCCTGTACGACCCCTTGACCCTACCAAACCATTACTTGGGTATGTGCAGGATCATCATGGAAATAATAGGCCCTTAAGTGGTGAAAATTTTAGAAAAATCAGAGTTAGGCAACTTGATGTAAAAATTTGAATAAGTTATCTATATTATTTAAAAAATATGTAAGAATAGAATCTATAGAAAATTGAATGTAGTTTCTAAACTACTAGGTTTATTTTAAAAAAATAATAATTTGGTGAAAATTTGAAATTTCAATGTAGTAGTACTTAAATTTTAGGGAAAAAATAAGAAGTAGGTTTCTGTCTGAGCACCCTAACCACAATAAAATGATATTATGTTTTTATAAGATTTTAGATATAAGTAGAGGACTCATATCCCAATGTGATGCATATTTTTTTGTAATTTTTTCTAAGTAAATAATTAATTATGAATTTTTTATTACAACTTTTAAAAAATATAAAAACTCGTATGTCTAACCACCTTAACTTCTTCAAAACTTCATGCCATTCATTTTTTTTTAATCCTATAGTATGCGAAGCATAGAATGTGACACATGTTTCAGATTCAAAAAATGTTATACCATTTGAAATCTATAGATTTTTTTCAATCAACCTATGAATCAAGACTTTAGTCATAATTCAAAATAGAAAATGAATAGTAATTATTTATTAAATTCAAAGTAAAGCATAATTCATATTGGTGGAAAGCATAAAATCTCCTGTAAAAACCCTTTTCATTTCATCAATTTTAGGTTAAAAAAAAGTCGTTAGCCACATACCCTACACATACCCATCATATCACCAATTTTTGGCCCATCATGATCCTACACATACCCACCTCCGAGCTTCAGACACAATGCCTATTGTGCTTATCACCAAAAAAAGGACATGATACAAAATAATGTAAGTGTCTTAAACATATTGTGCAAGACCTCATTGATACCAATCATATCCTAATTGGAAGTATGAATGACAAAGGTAATAAGTCTATAGCTCCTCCCAACCAAAATTTGTAAATATTTACCAATCCCATACCCAACCATAATATTTCATTTGTTAAGCTAGTGAAACTAAGCCCGACGTGATGAATGTTGACACGAATGATGAAAATTTGAGCAATCATGAACAAATTCCTATGGATGATGATGAATAGAGTCCTATGGATACTAATGAACAAATTCCTATTGATACAATGATAGGAGTGATTGAAATTGAGCCTCGTAAATATCAAACTATTTCCATTACTTTCTCTTCAAAAGAAACAATTAAACATGCACCTGATGGTCCTCTTTACATAGCCGACATAATCAATAACAAGCCCACTCTTGGGATTTTAATTGATCTTTTCCATGGAGAGAATGTGATCACATAAGAACTCTTATATGTGCATGAAATCACTCAAGATAGATATGATAAATCAAAAGCATGGATTAAAATGTATGATGGTTTTGCTTGTGCTACGATGGGATTGATCACACTCCAATTACAAGTAGGACCGGAGAAATCAAATGTATCATTCTCAATCATATCTAATTAGACCAATTCCATGTAAATTTAGGCTACAAATGGCTTCACTCCATGAATGTGGTCCCATATGTTGTCCATAGGTGATTAAATTTTCCAATCAACAATGAAATATTCATTGTAAACCATAGTGGCTTTAGACACCCATCTTCCCATGGAAATTTTAACTTAGATTATTTTTTCCTTGAGCCCATGGAACCTATAAGACCCCATGAAGACTTGCTTTTCTTATCCTACCAAAAATTCAAATCAAAATGCATAACCAAACTATCCCTTGAAAACATTCCTCCACCCATGATCGAACCTACACCCATGCTTGAACCTCTACCACCTAAAGAAAAAAATGTTGAGCCTAAATCCCTTCCAACAAACCAAGACCCATACGTGAACAATCCCTTACCTATTTCCTAAAAAATACCTAGAGAAAACCAAACAAGTCCTAATATTCCTCCTAAGAAAATTTATAAAGAAAAAGAGAAAGTGGTTGAACAACCTTCCATGGTTTCTTTTGTTCTTCTCTGACAAGAAGAAAAGGAACCTATGGTTGAAAAACTCGCTCCTACACAAATTCAACTTGAAAACCATAATAAAAATAACCACAATGCTAGACAACATAGGTGTAGGTGTCATGCTATTTAACAACATTGAAAATAAAAATCCAAACCCAACAGAAGCAATAAATGATGACCCTTCTCTCTTACTAGAACAAATAAAAGTTATTCCTCCAACACAAAAAGGATCAAAACCTTCTATGGATATTATAATTCATCCTCCTATTGTGTTTAAGTTAGATGAGGATGAGGAAACAACTAAAATTGATGAGGATGTGCATAATGAGATGAATTTGTTATTTTCCTCTTCCATGAGCTTAAACAATAACAACCATGGTGATCCTCCTAAATAGAGTGATTCACCATGTGTTGAACTTGGTTCTTCTCCTAGTATAACACTTGATGTTGTCCCTCTCGTTATTGATCTGAATTTTGCATATACTAAACTAGACTAGAATGTAGATGACTTGTTGGATGGTTTACTCGCATGTGCTTTACTATTATTTTATCATTTCTTTTGCTTTCCTTTTCATTTTCTTTTCGGCTTTGATTTCATGTGCATAACGTGATCCCCCATGATGTTTTTTTTTATGTTTCTCTCTCTATGTCCATTCCTCTATTTGTACCTTCATTCTTCTATCTGTCATATATTTTTTCCTTTTCATTGATCTTTTATCTTTTCTTTTCATTTTCCTTTTTGTCTTATGTTTTCCTTTTGGGGATGATGCATGGCATCAATACACCCTATGTCTCTTCCATGTTGGCCCAAAATATTTTTCCTTATCTTTTCTTTTTGTCTTGTGTTTTCCTTTTGGGGATGATGCAAGGAAATGAGACACCCTATGTCTTTTCCATGTTGACACAAAATATTTTTCCTTATCTTTTCTTTTCATTTTCCTTTTTGTTTTATGTTTTCCTTTTGGGGATGACACAAGGCATCGAGACACCCTATGTCTCTTCCATGTTGACTCAAAAGATTTTTTCCTTATCTTTTCTTTTCATTTTCCTTTTTGTCTTATGTTTTCCTTTTGGGGATGACACAAGGTGTCGAGACACCCTATGTCTCTTCCATGTTGACCCAAAAGTATTTTTCTTTGTTGTTGATCTCTTTGTGTCATTCTTCCAATTCTATGTGTATTTGGGGAATGATGACATTTTTGATCTCTCCAATATCATTGCAACAAAGACCGATACTAACACCAAATCCATAGATCTCTTCTGTGTTTATGGGGGAAAACCTCTTTTCCTTTTTCATCTTTTTGCTACTTTAAAGTAATTTCTCACAACATGGTGTTAGAAATTTCTTTAAAGTGGGGGCACACATTTGCATTATTTTGATTGCATTTTTCCTTTTTCATGTTTCTTGATGTGATTTTCTTATTCCAGGCGATGTTTTTTCCTCTTTGTGGTGACATTGGGAATCATTTCCTTCAAGAGTGTGACCTATCTCAGCATATTATATCCCCCTTAGTGGTGATGTGACACATTGTATCCCTTAAGTGGAGAATATTTTATCATTTGATTGGCCCTCTCTTGGAGACATTAGGAACGATGTCCCCTAATAGTAAGACTTCATATGAACTAAGCAAAATCCCTTTAAACATCCCTCTTTCTTGTTGCATTTTCCTTTTGTCCTTATTAAAGTCATGGAGGGATGGCTTTGATGTGGACTTCCAGGGGCTCACTTAGTGAACACCTAGCTTCACTAGTCCTTGTGAGTGTGCATTTTCCTTTTGTCTTTATTAAAGTCATGGAGGTATGGCTTTGATATGGACTTCCTAGGCTCACCTAGTGAACACCTAGCTTCACTAGCCCTTGAGAGCATGCATTTTCATTTTGTCCTTATTAAAGTCATGTAGGTATGGCTTTGATATGGACTTCTTGTGGCTCACCTAGTGAACACCTAGCTCCACTAGCCCTTGTGAGCATGCATTTTACTTTTGTCCTTATTAAATTCATGGATGTATGGCTTTGATATGGACTTCCTAGGGCTCACCTAGTGAACACCTAGCTTCACTAGCCCTTGTGTGTGTGCATTTTTCATTTTCCCTTATTAAATTCATGCAGGTATGGATTTGATATGGACTTCTTGGGGCTCACCTAGCTAACAAATAGCTTCACTATCCCTTGTGAGCATGAATTTTTTTGTACCTTATTATAGTCATGGGGGTATGGCTTCAATATGGTCCCTTGGGGTTCACCTAGTGAACACCTAGCTTCACTAGCCATTGTGAGCATGTG
>VDFB02010411.1:0-41441 GCA_007258455.2 Sequoia sempervirens
ATTTTTTTTCCATCGTAATCAAGTAATGAAAAATCTATCTCATTGCTTACGGGCTTTGAGACAATTTGTTAAAGGAGTTATTAAGAATGGTTTTGATTAAATCTATATAGGTTTTTGTGAATAAATCTTTGGTTCTGAAATATTAGTGTAAAAGGGCTTAATCCTTGATAGTTTGTGAAAAACCCGTTAGGGTTTCTGGATGACAATACTCAACTGTAACTGAATAATTTCATTGTGGTGACATCTATAATTTTTGTTAAAGGGATTGATTGAAGAAGGATTATTTAGGGTTTTTCATTTAAACCCTAACTCGAGTTGGTTTAAGTTACACACTGTTTTAAGAGGTTATTTTGTAGTGTCTTAAAAGATGGATTTCTGGCATTTCTGGGTTGGATCTGCAAGAAAAAATATGAGACTTCAGGCTTAATCTTAACATATATAAGACATTTTATTTCTTTGAATATCTTTTTGATTCTTAGATTATTGTATAAAAGAAGATGTCATTTTCATACAACATTCTTCAATGTGCTCATTGAAAATATTCATGGTCTATTGTTGAGATTCTAGGACTGCATTTGCACTTCTAGGGTTTTAATAGTACACTGTAATTGATTATTCATTGTATGTTGTGGAGTTGGTGCTCCTGAATAGTGGAGGAGTTGGTGCTCTTGTATCTTTGGAAGTTGGTGCTTCTGAGTTGTATGGAGTTGGTGCTCCTGAATGTTTTAGAGTTGATGCTCTATTTGAATAAAGTAATATATTTTTTGAGTGGTTTTTATTCCCCTTGAGGGTTTTCCACTCAGGACATATAATGTGTTATGTGATGAGTCTTGGTGTGATTATTTTTCATGTCTATTTGATTTTCATAAGTTATCAGATACTTTAATGTCTATTATTATTTCTTATTTTTGCAATGTTAATGTGATATGTTGTTACAAGTACTTTCACAGTCATATGTTGCAAACTAGTTTAAAAGATTTGTTTAACAAAACATGTTTTTCATGTTGTGATGAAAAGTATTTAGTCTATCACATCACATGTTCATTCATTGATTCATTGTTCAAGATTGTTATGTTTCAATATGTCTCAATACTTATCACATTTCATTCAATTGCTCAGTTGTTCTAGTATCTCAGCTACATTAAAATTTGGTGGTCTTAAAGTGATTCAATGATGTTGGTCTTCATGTACACAGTCTTATGAGTTGCACCTATTTTTTCATCATGCTCTGATTGTTAAACCATGTTGGTCACATCCTTTGTAAATGAAATATATTTCATACAAGTTATATTGACATGAGTTGCCTAAATGAACTGAGTTAATCCTTGTTTACCTCATTTCATGAATGCTCTCAAAGTGATTTCTCTGCCCTGCTATCAATAGAAAGGATATTTGAACCAAAAATCTTTGTCAAAGTTAAAAGGTTTAAATTTTAAATCTTTCTATCAGACACTGATTCACCCCCCTCTTAGTGTCTTTCCATACTCCAACAAAATTAGTGTAATTTTTAATGAGATTTTATATCACATTAACAATTATTTATTTTTTCATTACATGCCTTAGACATAAATGAGTTTTTTGTGTATGTTTTAAGTTTATTTTTTAGCATGTACATGTATTTAAATTACATAGTTAGATCTTAAATTTTGAAATTTGTATGTACATGGTCAAGTTGAATGATGTATGTATGCATTGTACACATCCTATTTTTTCTTTTAAACATGTATCTTACATTTTGAAATTTTTATGTATGATCAAGTTGAATGATGTATGTATGTGTTGTTGGAAATTGTGCCTCAACTTATTGGTTTTAGTTTTACCTTTGCAACATTGAGCCTACATTTCTTATCAGGTTAACTCTTCTTCCTCGGTGAGACCTCATTCTCTATCTCCTTGATAGGACTGATGAATTTCCATTTCGGCATGGTGTATTCTCTATCAGTGGGAGTTAATATTTTCGGTGGGAGTCATGGACTTCGGAGGGACCCTGACTAGGGTCTCCTCTATGCATCAATAGAACCTTCATCAAGGTGACTTGAAGTTTTGGGGAGACTCCTTCCAAGGTCTCCTTGATGGACAAACGTAACAGTGTGAGGACTGTGTAAAGGGTTCTCATCAGTAGGAATTATTGTCATTGATGGGACCCTAACTAAGTCCCTTCAATGAGCTAATAAGTTGATGGCTTATGGAGGTGACTTGGTGGTGGGGGCCACATGGGGTGGCATAAGCCTCATCGAAGTGAATTTTCAATATCAGTGGGAGCCGATATGAGGTCCCCCTGATATGCCAATGCATATGACCCACGAGCCCATGAGTGATGACTTGGTGCGACCCGACTATGCCAATCTGGAAAGCGATAATTGGCTAGTAACCATTGAGGATTGTTTGATCAAATGATTTTGGTAGGTGATGCAAAAATCAAAGTGGCTTGGTGAATTCGAAGAAAGCATGAATAGAGTCTCTTTGATGGTCTGATATAGCAAAAATTTAGACCATTTGCTATAGTTGCTTTGGGAATCTGAATCAAACAGTTCCTTGGTGGTTTGGAATGTAGAACGAATGTTGTATAAACATTGTATGTTCTGTAACGTTGAGTTGTGTTGTTCGAATTAAACTGAAGTGAGGTTGGTCAAGGAAATCTAATGTTGTCGAAGTAGATGCATGAATTCCGGATCCTTTTTATTACGACAATGTGCATCTTAATGAATTGTAAATTGAAATTGAATGACATATATGAATTTCTCTTCTAAGAATTGAAATTAGGAAGGAATTTTTGTACTTAACTTTCTTTACAAGTGGTATTAGATCTTGACCAATTGTGTTATCCTTGTGGGTAGGATGGGCTTTTTGTGCTAATTGTGTAGTGGGAGTCTTGCAGAGGAAACTGGTAGTGTAGATTATAGATTAAGATGGAAATCACATCAAGAAGAGTAGAAATTGGAAATTTCAATGGTGGCAATTTTGAGTTGTGGAAACTCAAAATGGAAGACATGTTGGTAGATACAAATCTCTAGAATGTTATGTATGGAACTAAACCATCAGGAATGAAACAAGAAGATTGGGACCTCATAGATAGAAAATCTAGAGGGTCGATAAGACTTTGTCTAGTAGACTCCATTCACCTGAACATCCATGAGGAGAAGACTGTATCTTCATTATGGAAGAAACTTGGTGACATTTATCGGGGAAAGTCTTTGGTAAATAAGTTATTACCGAGGAAGGAGTTATACTCCTTGAAGATGGAGGAAGGTGCATATGTAGCAAGCCATCTAAATTAATTTAACATGATTGTTGCTCAGTTAGCATCTGTAGGTGTAAATATTAATGATGAGAATAGTTGTATTCTTTTGTTGTGTTCTTTGCCTAACACATGGGCCAATCTGGTGATGGATATTGGAAGTATAACAACCACATTCAAGATGGAAGATATGGTTGCTTTGTTATTGTAAAAATAAATGCAAAGGAAATCTTTTGAGATGTACAAGGAGGCTCTTGTTGTTCAAGGCAGGTCAAAGGACAAAGGAAAGAAGAAAGACAAGAGGTCTAGATCTAAGTCAGAGGGGAGATCAAAGTCTCTAGGAAAAAATTCCAAGGTGAAATGCTAGAATTGTGGGAAAACAAGACATATCTAAAAGGATTGCAAAGAGGAGAAAAAGAAGAAGAAAAATAACTCTTTAGATAACGATTCTTCTTAGAGTGATATAGATTCCTTCATTGCTGCCTTGGTGATCCAAGTATTAGATGATATCTGGCTGATTGACTCAGATGCATATTTTCACATGACATCTCACAGAGATTGGTTCACAAAGTACGAAAAGTATGCTAGTGGAAAGGTGTATTTGGAAAGTGACTAATCTCTTGAAATTTTTGGTCATGGAAGAGTCATAATTCAATTTCCTGACAAAAGAATCAAAGGAATTGATTGTGTAATACACATACTAGGACTGACTCATAATTTTCTTTCTATTAGTAAGCTAAATGATGCTGGCATACAAGTTTCATTCTTGAGTGGTGGTTGTAAAATGACTAGAGGCTTGATGGTGTTGGAAAATGGTGCAAATATTGGCACTCTATACAAGTTGGACATGTGTGTTGTTCATTGTAACAGTGTCTCTACAAAGTCATACAAAGATGCTCATGTAGGGAAGGAGATCATTGTTCCTTTGAGTGCAAAATATTTGGAGGTGAAACTCCTAGTAGATAAAACCATGTTGTGGCATCATAGATTCGGTCAAATAGGAGAAAAGGTCTTGAAAAACTTGAAAAATAAAATCCTTGTTGAAGGTCTTGACAATTGTAACCTAGAGTTCAATTTTTGTGAACATTGCATTTACTCAAAGCAACATCATGTTTCTTTTTACTCTAGTCCTCATAAATCTTTTGGTATTCTAGATTATGTTCACTCTAATGATTTTGGTCCAATGAATGTTCTTTCATTATCAAAATCTAAATATTATATTTCATTTATAGATGATTATTCAAGAATAGCATTTGTGTATTTTTTAAAAAGTAAATCAGAAGTGTTCAGTTGGTTTAAGGAGTTTAAAAACTTGGTAGAAAATTAGACTAGAAGGAAAATTAAATGCTTGAGGATAGATAATGGTGGTGAATTCTATTATGCATATTTTCAAAGGTATTGAAAAGATCATGGGATTAAAAGGCATAAAAATGCACCTTACACTCCATGATGGGAATGGAGTTGTTGAAGGTTAAACAAAACATTGATGGAAAGGGTGAGAAGTATGTTGACCAGTGTTGGTCTAGAGAAAAATTTCTAGGTTGAGGCTATGGCTACAACATGTTACTTGATTAATTGTTCACCTACTTTGACACTTGTTGAAGAAAAACCTTTGGAAGCATGGTCTAGTAGAAATCCCCCTCTCTTAGACATTTGAGTCTTTGGTTTAGAGGCGTATGCATATGTGCCTAGTGAGAAAAGTTCTGAATTAGAGAACAAGGCTATTAAATGTATCTTCATTGGCTATGGAATTGGTGTGAAAGGATACAAGCTTTGGAATCTTGTTACTGAGAAGGTAGTATATAGCAGAAGTGTAATATTTCATGAGTTGAAATCTTCTACAATGGATCTGCAACCAAAGATGAAAGAAGATAAGAAAAAGGATGTAGTTAGAATTCCTCTTACTCTAGAAAAAGAGGAACTATGAATACCAAGTGTACCTAAATTTGAGGAGATCTCAAGTAGTTTTGAGAGTTCTGAATAAGAAGATGAACCATTACCTCAATCTCAACCTGTGAGGAGGTCTACACGTGAAAGACGACAACCTAAAAGATATGGATATTCCATGTTAGATTCGAGTTCTACCTATGCTTTTATTACTAGCACTAATGAGCCTAGGACCGTGAAACATGAAATTAAAATGTCTAATTTAGATTCTTGGTTGGAGGCCATGAATGAAGAAATGGCATCATTGAATAAGAATGAAACCTGGGATTTGGTACCTTTTCCTAAAGGTCGAAAGCCTATTGGTTGTAAATAGGTATTTAAAAAGAAAATTGAGCTAGATGGAAGTGTGGAGAAGTATACAGCTAGGTTGGTTGCAAAGGGTTATTCCTAGATAGAGGGAACTGATTATGGAGAAATATTTTCTCTTGTTGCTAAGTTGACATCTATCATATTTCTATTGTCACTTGCAGCTACGTATGAATTAGAGATTCAGTAGATTGATGTGAAGACAATGTTTCTTCATGGAGATTTGGAAGAAGAAATTTATATGTCCTAGATGGAGCACTTCATTGAAAGAGGTAAAGAAAATCAAGTTTGAAATTTAAAGAAATCTCTGCATGGTTTAAAACAATTACTTAGAATGTGGTACCAGAAGTTTGACACATTTGTGTTGTCATTGGGATTTTTAAGATCCAAATTAGATCATTGTGTGTATTTTAAATATGAAAATGGTCATTTACTTATTATAGCCCTATATATGGATGACATGTTATTCTTTGGGAATAGTACAAGTATGATTTTTGAATTAAAATCTTAGTTGTCAACACAATTTGAAATGAAAGATTTAAGTGCAACAAGGTATTTTTTGTGGATGGAAATCAAAAGGGATAGAGATGGTAGAAAATTTTTGCTCAGTCAGAGTAAGTATATCAATGTTGTCCTTGAGAGGTTTAACATGACAGATTGCAAGCAATTACTTGTTCCAGTGTTGCAAGGAATGAAACTCTCTATTGAGGATTGTCTGAAATCTCATACTAAGATGGAGGACATGAATAGAGTGCCTTATGCGAATGCGGTTAGTAGTTTAATGTACGCAATGGTCTGTACTAGGCCAAACATTTCCCAAGTAGTGGGAGTACTTAGTCAGTTTATGGCTAATACAAGGAGGTCATATTGGGATGCTATAAAAATGGTTTTTAGATATTTGAAAGGTGTTTCTCAGTATTCTTTATGTTATCATGGTAACTCAATTGGATCACAGAGTTCAATTAGCATTCATGGATATGTGGATTTTGATTGGACAGGGGACATTGATAGTAGAAGATCCAATAGTGGATATTTATTCATGTTGTTTGGTGGTGCCATAAGTTGGATGTGCAAGCGGTAGGATGTGGTTTCTTTATCCACTATTGAGGCAGAGTATATGGCAGAAACTCACGCCTGCAAGGAAGCCATCTAGCTCAGACGTTTGTGTTCTAATATTGGGTTTAATGCAAGGTAGATTACTATTTGTTGTGACAACTAGAGTGCTATTTGTTTGGAAAAATATCCCACTTTCCATGCTAGGACAAAGCATATTGATGTTCAATATCATTTCATTCGTGATATGGTGGAGGATGGAAAAGTTAATCTCGAAAAAGTGGATACTCTGGAAAATGTCATAGATGCATTGACTAAACCTATGAGCACAAACAAGTACAGGTGGTGTGCCAGTTCAATGGGCCTTGGGGCCTATAATGTAAAGTATTGTCAAGCTTTGGAAGAAGCCAGTAAGTCTTTGTCAAGTGGGAGCATGTTGGAAATCATGCCTCAACTTACTAGTTTGTGTTTTACCTTCACAACATTGAGTCTACCTTTCTTTTTAGGTTAACTCTTCTTCATCGGTGAGACCTTATTCTCTGTCTCCTCAATAGATTGACGACTTTCCATTTTAGTGTGGTGTATTCCGTGTTAGCAAGAGTTAATATTTTTGGTGGGAGTCATGGAATTTGAAGGGACCCTGACTGGGGTCTCCTCGATGCGTCAACAAAACATTCATTAAGGTGACTTGGAGTTTCAGGGGGAATCCTTCCAGGGTCTCCTCGATGGACTGATGTAACAATGTGAGGACTCTATAAATGGTTCTCATGAATAGGACTTATTGTCATCGATGGGACCATAACTAAGTCCCTTCAACGATCTAATAAGTTGATGGCTTATGGAGGTGACTTGGTTGTGGGGGCCACATGGGGTGGAATTAGCCTCATCAAAGTGACATTTCAATATCAGTGGGAGCAAATATGAGGTCCCCTTGATATGTCGATGTGTATGACCCGCGAGCTCATGAGTGATGACTTGGTGGGACTTGACCATGCCAAGCTGGAAAGTGATAATTGGTTGGTAAAAATTGAGGATTGTTTGATCAAATGAATTGGTAGGTGATGCTGACATCCAAGTTTCTTGGTGAATTCAAAGAGAAAGAATAGAGTCTCTTCGATGGTTTGATATGAAAATTTTTTATACCATTTATTGTAGTTGCTTTAGGAGTCTAAATTGAATAGTTCCTTGGTGGTTTGTAATGTAGAACGAATGTTGTATCAACATTGTACATTTTGTAACATTGATTTGTGTTGTTTGAATTGAACTAAAGTGAGGTTGATCAAGGAAATGTAATGTTTTTCAAGTAGATACTATGATTTTACATCTAGAAGCATGAGTCTGTAACTCTGTATGTAAACATCATTTACTATAATACAAAGAGAACTTGCTTGGTGTGCGGGTTTTTCTCCCATAAGGGTTTTCCCATGTAAATCTGGTGTTTGTTTTGTGATTGTGTTAAATTTTTCTACTTTGTTATTATGTTAATGTGCATCTTAATGAATTGTAACTTGAAATTGAATGATATTTGCATGATTTCTCTTAAAATAAATTGGCATTAGGAAGGTGTTTTGATACTCAACTTTCCTTACATGTTTATGTACATGTATCCTAGATTTAAACACTCATATACATTTAAAATTTAACTATTTCTTGTAATTTTATATTTGTTTGTTAATTTTGTATATTTTTTGTAGGTTCACTTATATAGATCATGGATCAATTTGATATTTATGATATCCTTAATCCACCTCCTCAACTCCCTTCACCTCCACACCCTCCACCTTCCCCTCCCCCTCCACCCCCTCCACTTCATAACCCTCACCTCCACCACCTAGATTTGATGAGGCTCGCTTGGGAGCACAAATCAATGATAATGTTAGATCCATTCAAGATCAAATCAATGCTATTCAAAATGAAGCATTGATTCCACCAAACTTGAGGAATTTCACATTTGTGATGCAAAAAGTTGTTGATGTTGTTAGGTCCATTGATGTGGACTTAGATAGGAATCAACGATGGTGAGAGGAGAGGAGACAATTTTATTTTGATGGTCTCTCCTACAAACAAATTTTGGACCTAAAAATAACAAAATCCCATCTTGCACCTTTTTTTTTCAACCATGTCACCAACCAACCCATTCCTGTAAATAAACCAAGGATATCAATGAGGTGGTGCAAACATCCATAGATTTCTACCAATTTTTGGGACCAATGGTGGATGGTATTCGACCAACCACCACATGCTAATTTGGAGGTCCCTTTATATTTTTTGAGGAAATTATATATAGATTTTTTGTTGGGCCAAAATCCCAATTATTTTGATTTCAAATCATTTCAAGGTGTTGGTGGTGGCATGGGTTAATCCCCAATGCCTTGTGCATGCTCAACCTCTTGTAGATCCTCCTTATTTTTTCTTTCATGCAACCATGCATCATCAATGTGGTGGTATCCGCACTTGGATCTTTGAGTACACTCATGGACAACCTTAATGAGAAAACATCTGCGATAGTGGTTGGGGCTAGAGACTAAGACCACAAAGGTGTGTTGTATGGAGTTGGTCCTAGTACCATTCCACTCATGTCAACACCTCATGTATGTACCAATTTTCATCAGCTATGTTATGGACTTGATCAGGCTACACCCAGTTCAAGTGCACGTGGAGATTCTGATGACACTAGTTCATACATTGAATTTCTAATTGTGGAGCATTACCTTGCAAATTTTTTGACAAAGGTATAAATATGCATGTGCATGTTTAATTTATGACAATTTTTAAGCAAATGTGTTTTGTGAACATATATATAAAAAAGAATTGTAATTGTTTAACAATAAAATTGTTTGGTGTAGATGTTGACCACAGGGGCATCTTCTACTTGAAGATTTTTTTATGTTGACACTAGTGCAAGTCAGAAACCCTTATGGGGTATTTTGATTGATTTTTTAAATATATTAAATAATTTTTTAACTTGACTTTTTAATTTGTAATTCAATCATAAATATGTGTTTTAAATATTTATGTTGGTTTAGGGGAGTCATCTAACTTCCAAATCAGCTCCACCAGAGGGATTGTCGAGTGCTCCTCCATTGTCGGGCATCTCATATGAGGTGCATGTACATGTATTTTATTTGTTTAAAACTATACTTACAATTTTGTATTTTGAAATCACTATATCAAATGTGCATGTACTTAAATATTGTAAGTGTGATGTCTATGTACAAGTTGACACCACCATTAGAATGGGAATCAAACACCCTTTTGATGTGCAAGAAATTCAAGAGATATCTAAATTTCAAGTTCTTTAATAACATTTCTACATGTGTGCACAATTTTTTGGTATTTTAAATAGATTGAAACACCTATTGGTACACTTGAATATATATAGTTTAACCTAATTCAAGTACACATGTGCACTTTAAATTTGACTTGTATGACTTTGTTGGTGGCACTTTTTGTCTTGATGATGTCACACCACCTCAACCAGAGCATGTACAACAACCTCTTATTGTAATTTAAATATGATAAATTATAAATTGAATTGAATTAAACATTTTTAATCATCTTACATCTAATTTCAACTTTCTTTCTCTTGTATGTAGATTGAGTTGGAGCATGAAGAGACGGGTCATGCACCAGAGCATGTAGAGCAGCCTAACATGATAATTTAAATTTATGATAAATTATAAATTAAATTGTCATTAAATATTTTTTAATCGTCTTAAATCTGATTTCAACTTTTTTTTCTCTTTTACAGAGTGATTCAGGTCATCTAGGTAGTCCATGTGGAGTGAAGAGGTCTCTTGATTATGGTGACGATATGAGTTAGATTATTTCATGGGCTATATTTGATGCTTTTTTATAAATTTTTAGGGTTTCATGGACTTGATCTAAATACATGTGTTTTGTTATTTCATGGACTAAATATATCTACTTTTTTCATTATTTCAGTATGATTTCATGGATTATCTATCTATCTATGTGTTTCAGTATTTTTATCGAATTAATATATTGTTTCATGGACTTTATTGATTTCAATATTTTATGGTCTATTATTTTTAAATAGTAATTTACACATGTACATTTATGGTCAAGACATTAATAGATTCAAATTGAGTTCAAATATTTCTTCTTTACAAAGATTCATGGTCAAGACATTAATAGGACATTTATCTGATTTCTTAAATACAAATGTGAAATTAAAGTTAAAATTAATAGGACATTTAAATATTTGTACTTTACAAATTTAGTAATTCATAGTCAAGACATTAGTAGGACATTAATGCAAAATTATACAAATGTGAAATAATAAGATGTCTTAAGGGGATCAAAAAAGTTCTCAATTTTTTCTTAAGGGGATTAAATACTTCAAAGTGCATGTCTCATATTTAATCACAACTGATATAATTAAGTAGTAGAATTTAGGATGACTCATCATTACAATCACAAAATTTATACAAAAATAATTTTAATGCTAATATAATTTATGTCGTAATAGGATGTCTTAAGGGGATCAAAGAATTCAAAGTACATGTCTCATGTTGGATCATAATTGATATAATTAAGTATTAGACTAAATAGGGTGACTCATCATAACAAATGATATAATTAAGTATTAATTTAGGATATGTCCTAATAGGATGTCTTAAGGGGATCAAAGAAGTTCTCAAAATTTTCTTAAGGGGATAAAATACTTCAAATTACATGTCTCATATTTAATGACAATTGATATAATTAAGTAGTAGAATTTAGGATGGCTCATCAATACAATCACAAAAGTTATACAAAATAATGTTAATGTTAATATAATTTAGGTCATAATAGGATGTCTTAAGGGGTCCTAATAGGACATCTTAAGGGGATCAAAGAATTCAAAGTACACATCTCATGTTGGATCATAATTGATATAATTAAGTATAAGACTAAATAGGGTGACTCATCATAACAAATGATATAATTAAGCATTAATTTAGGATATGCCATAATAGGATGTCTTAAGGGGATCAAAGAAGTTCTCAAAATTTTCTTAAGGTGATCAAATACTTCAAAGTACATGTCTCATATTTAATTGCAATTGATATAATTAAGTAGTAGAATTTAGGATGACTCATCATTACAATCACAAAAGTTATAGAAAAATAATGTTAATGTTAATATAATTTATGTCGTAATAGGATGTCTTAAGGAACCCTAATAGGATGTCTTAAGGGGATCAAAGAATTCAAAGTACACATCTCATGTTTGATCACACTGATATAATTAAGTATTAGACTTTAGGGTGACTCATCATAACAATCACATTCTATACAAAAATAGTGTCAATGCTAATTTAATTAATGTCGTAATAGGATGTCTTGAGGGGTCCTAATAGGATGTCTTAAGGGGATTAAAGAAGCTCTCAAAATTTGGTGAAGTTGCCTAAGACAACCAAATTTAACAATAATATACATGATATTTAGTGATTATACATTCAAATTTTGAGTTTCAAAGTAGGAAAACATGCACACTTAATGAACAAAATATATATAGAATATTGATTTTGATATAAAAAATGTGTAATTGTGTAATTATGTATGTACATATATATGCCAACTAAAAACAATGTTTACAAAATGTGGCTATGCCATCTCAAGAAAATCCAAAACTTGTGGGGAATCATCAAAATGTAGCCTCTTCACACCACCTGATATCAAAATGATTTAAGCAATATCAATATATCATCAAAACATGTACTTTAATTTATATAAAACTATATATATACACAAGTACCTATGTGTACAAGTATTCCACACATGTGTGTAGGTTGAATTTGCATCCTCTCCTTTTTATTTCAAAGTATGCGATGAATGTGATAATGGCTTAAGGATAAAAATGGATAATAAATTAATTTTAACTATTATTGTAAGAAATATCAATATATTATCAAAACATGTATTTAAATATAAAAGAAAAACTAAACTTACCTATATATACCAAGTATTCCATGTTGTCTAGGTTGAATTTGCATGGACTCTCTCTTTTGTCTCAAAGTATGTGATGAATTTGTGATGATGACTTAAGGATACAAAAGGGAAATAAATCAGTTTTAACTATTAACATACAAGCAATATTAAAAAATGTATTTAAATATATAAAACTAAAACTATATTACCTATATTTATGTATTCCATTGTACCATATACATCCTCTCTTTTTTGCAATGCATCTATGATTGTCTCATTCTCTTCCATAGAAATTATCCATACCTCTTTATTTGTAGGTCTTCCATGAAACCTCAATAGTTTTATATTTTTTTTCCACCACCAAATGTGAGTAGTGTATAATATTCTTATGTGTTTCATAATCTTTGAATGTAGGCAAACCATTCTTCCTTATTAGGTATTTTTGTAACCAAGTTCCAACAACCACCACTGAACCTATTGGATATTGATAGCCATTATCATCTTATCGAGGTTCTATTAACTAATTTTTAGTCTCCATGCAATGATCCAACCAATATTCAGTTTCCTCTTCATTCTCCTCGGGTGCAACAACAACATACACATGTTTTGCAAACAAAATTTGATGAACAATAACTTGTGTGTCCATATAATTTGACCAGTTACATATACATAAATAAAAGCATTAAAAAATAGTAATAAAGTGAAATAAATTGAAATAAATTGGATTAAATTACCTTCTTGTACAAGTTCTGAAACACGGTCATACTCATCCAATGCAAACACTTGATCATTGTCTTCAATTGTTGTTTCATATTGATCATGTGCTTGTGCAAGTTTCAATGATCTTTTCTTCTACTCTTCAACCCATTATGTATTCTCACATGCCTCCTAATCTCCTAAAATACAAAACTGACAAAAACATGTAAGATCCCTTGTCTAGATAGTCCATGTGCTTGCATTCAAACTCTTAAATGAATGCCATGTAGTAGATTCATCGATTGTCTCAGAATCCATTCTAGGTAGAATGTTATCTTCTTCAACCAACCAAAAGAATTGATGAACTTTAGAGTACTCGCTTGCTCACGTAGATAGTTTTGTATTACACCAATCCATAATCCCACGTGCATCTTTAAATTTTACTACATCCTCAAATTTCAATTTCTCTCTAGCAAGAATTATTTTAACACATGCACCCAATCCATCATGTTCTCCTTTACCATGTCCAACTTCAAAAAATCTCCACATATCTTGGAAATTATGTTCCTTGTGAACCCTACTTAACCAATAGAATATTCGAGCATTCTTGAACTATCACGTACAATTATCTAACCATATGAGATGTTCTATCATTTGGATTCCTCTTTCTCTTAAATTTGTATAAGATATATTGAAACCGTATTGAACAAACTCTGATGAGTGTAATCGGTTGTCACTCAAATAGAAATGATACTCCCTCAAAAAATTTCTATCATCCTCTGTGCTATCATCTGCATTCATGTATACTATATGAACAAAAATAACCACTTTCATTGAATTGTAATATTGTGATTGAATTTCCTCTTGCGGAGCAAGAGTATAGTTTTTTGCAAAATCAACCACTAATAGTATAGTTTCGACTAGAAATGTTTTTCTACGTGTGCAAAATTTTCCATCAAGCCATCGAGCATGTTGAGAATGCTTGACATATTTTGGTACAATCTTACTCTTAAATTCTGATATGAATGCATGTACACTAATTTTTTCTATATTTAAATCACAACACTTTCCAATTTTTCCATCTTGTAAAGAATACTCAACATTCTTAAATCTTTTAGCATTCATTAGTTGTTGTCCAAAATAATTTTCAACACTTTCATGCATACAAACTCCTAAGAATGAAAGATTGCCACAACTAGTGCATTGTCTAGAAATACATGAACTTAAATAAAATAATTTCCCATTATATCTTTCACAAAACAAACTTTCTATAAACTCCTTGATTGTTTCAAGTGGCATATTAATACCACATTCCTACATAATCATGTTAGTATGTAAATTACAACGTATATAAAAAAACATCATAATAATAACGAAATTGCACATGCATTTTACAACAACAAGATATTAATTTCCTATTAATTTTCACATACCAAGGTTTAAATTTTTCAAAATATCTTTGACTTATTCTGATATTACCACATAACACTGAATCACCACAAAATTTTCTATAAAATTTGGTTTGAGTTGTGTCTAATAGGTGTTTTGGATGAGGATCACAAACTTTGGACCCCACTCTTAATTTTAAAACATCTCTAACATTAGATGATACCCTAGTATTATCATGCCAATATTTTTCAATCAAAGATTTGATTTCAATATTCAATTTCATGTCAGACCTCGAGAGTCGACCACTAAAACTCCAATATTGGTTGATTGGATCATTTTCTATACTTTCTCTTCTCTTTGTCACTCTTAAACCAATGTTTTAGGATGTATTTTTATAATTTCACTAATATTGCTTAACATTATTTTATTCAAAGTTATTTTATTAATTATAGCAGTTGTTATAGCTCATCATGCCATATTCTTATATTTAGATCGACTATTCTTTCAAATAGATTGAATGCCACTAGCAACAGTAGATATAACATGTTTAAGTGATTGATCATTTCTTCTTGGTTTAACAAAAATGCCTAACTTTTTCATTACTTTTCTTATTTTTCACATTCTCATCAATTGCATCTTGACATTGAAATGATATTTTTTTACGATAAAAAATTCTTTGTATAGTCTATTGGCATGCGTTCTTATTTGTCTCCAAGAAATATTACCAAAAGATTATCCAAAACATCTCTTTCAATTTTAAAAAAAATATTTCATTTTCAGCATCACGACTTGGATTTTCATTTTTGTTTTCAACTTCAAAAGGATTTTCATTTTTATCAAGATTTACTTTCATCAACAAAATGGTTTTCATTTTAACAAAAGTATTTTTATTTTTATTTTCAACAACAAAATGTCTAAAATTATCATTATCTCTATGAATATTATCGATCTCAACATCATTAAATCTAGCTTGTTTTAAATCTTCTATAATCAAAGTTTCCATATCATTCAAAATTATTTTCATCTTCATTTTCAACAACAAAGCAATTTTCATCAAAATTTTCAACAAAAAACGATTTTCATTTTCATTTTAAACAACAAAATGATGTTCATCTTCATTTTCAACAACAAAAGGATTTTCATTTTCATTTTCAATAACAAAATGTCTAAAATTTTCATTATATCTATGAATATTATCAATCTCAACATTGTTAAATCTAACTTGTTTTAAATCTTTTATAATCAAAGTTTCCATATCAATCAAAGGTGGATTTGAAGATGTACCTAGATTTGTGCCTATTGAAACATTCTTTGTAGCATTGAAAGGCATATTTGAAGACATACTAGGAGTAATTTGTATAATCGTATTATTTTCCACATTTACCTCTTGCAAATTTGCATCATCTACATCCATGGTCTTTTCAATGTTTTTATCTTCAATAGTTGTGGAATTGGATGCTTCAGCATTATTCATTGACTGAATCCTCATTCTTCTATCTCTTTGTATTTTTTCCTCCTCTCCCTTTGCTTCAATTTCTTCAAGGGTCAATACCTTCCTATCTTTCCTCTTATTATGAGCTTGTGATCCCATGATTACAAAATTTTGAAGTACAACTGAAAGTCAATAGTGAAAGTCTTGCTCCTTTGTTCCTCCTTCAAATGAGTAGAAAATGAACACAATTCCACTAAAAAAGTCCCAATTCAATGCCTCCTTTCAAAAATTCAATTACAATTGCAAGTTCAAGACATGTAGAAGACAAAATTCGATAGAAAATAGGTTAAATTATCGTTGTCAACCGTGCACTATCAAACTCTTGTAGAATTGACAGTAAGTTTTTACAATTAAAATTTTAAAAAATGGTCAAAAAAGAAATGGAATCCCATTTTATAATTAGGATCATGTTTCCTTTTTCAATGGTTAAAATAATAAATGAAGGAAACGGGATCCCATTTTTAAAATTTGATTTTTTGGTCCTATTTTTTCCTTGTTTTTTGGTTCAGGAAAAGGCTTGGACACCCGAACCTAAGCTTTGGACTTGGTTTGACCTGCAACTTGAAGGTCATGTCAATGCCACAAGAAAATAGTGACTTTGTACATATGTCTGAAGACAATTTTTGCAGAATTTTTTGATGAAATTAAAACTTATTATAGATGAGGCAATGCAAATTCCAAATTTATAGTTGGATTATTTTTTCTATTTTTCAATTATTTTTTGGTGAAACTAGTCCATAAACTTGCAATATCAAGGTTTTTTAGTATTTTATTTTTTATCAAAATAATTTTTTGAAAAAAATGTACGAAAATGTACTTCAGACAATTATTTTCAATTTCAAAAAATGATAAGTTTAGGTTATCTTATGTGTGGCATACACAACGTTTTTCAAAACAACAAATATGGCCAATAAAAAATTAATGAAAAAAATTATAAAAAATTACAAAATATCGAAAACGTGCTTCAGTGAGTTACAAATATTTTCCCAAAAGGATTTAGAAAAATATGATTATTTAGGTCAAAATATGGATGACATACACTATAACATGCCCATTATTCTACCCAATAATTTTTCTATTCTTTTAACCTCAAATAAATAAAATTACAATGCCAACACTAAGCAATAAATTTTTTCTTTTCATATATAAAAATAATATGTATAATTAAAATAAACATCATTCCAAAATTTCCTATTGCATTACAACAAAGTATTTCAAATTTCCAAAGTATTGACTTCATATTACATAACTTCATGATTACATTTCCTCTTTTATAATCTTCCATAGAAATGGATGCATAAATAATTACATTACTTCCATGAGCTCACCGACACTAGGTATATGAATGGTCCAGGTGCCCTCCATCAAATCTTGGTCACCTACTGATGAGGAGAAGCATCATTCAAGCACTTTTTTTCCAACCATGGACATATTGCGGTCCCCTACACATCTACCACATATGGTAAGATGGCCCTTCCTTTCGATGAAGAGATTGGTTTGGTAACCTCATAAAAATGACCTTCCCTGAGCTTCGTAGTGTGTCCTAAACATTTCTAGATCTTGTCATATGATGGCTACAACCTATACATATGAAATTCTCTACCTAGTAAGTAAATTTGGATCATAGTGATCCGATAGTGGAAATAGTGGCAACTTACACTACTTTGTCCAAAGTATTCCTCACCCATTAATTGAGGAGTGGTTGTCATAAAACTTCACCCACCTTCCTAGCTCGATTTGTATTGACCATTCATAACCTATGCATAGGCTATCCCCTTACGCCATGGAGTAACCTTAACCCCAGGACTAACCTATAATCATTTAAGTATTCTATGACACTACTTCTTAGTAAATCAAAGTAATTCGAACATACTAATTAACCATACAAATGTGATAAGAGTCAAGACCTGAGATTTAGAAAAAGCACACAATAGAGGCAAAAAAATATTATTATTATTATTTATGGGAAATATGTTCTCATTAAATAGAGAATTACATTCCAGAGGATTAAATCCTCACAGGCTGCAACACATGCAACTTTACTATTACTAAAAAGCAAATCCTCTTTTCCCCAGTACAATCTTCTCATTTTCCCCAATACCCCATAATTTACCAAATGAGTCCTAAATAGCCTTTTTCCAGCTTGGAGCCAAAAATATAATTTGAATTTTGAATTTAGGCGGTTGGGCATCAAAAAATGAAATTTGAAATTCAGAAATTGAATCCCAATTCGAAAATTGGCAATTTTTCAAAAATTGACCAACTTTCGGAAGCCATAACTTTTGATTCAAGACTCGATTTGATGAGTTTTTTGAACCATTGGAAAGGTCTCGAAGTGTAGAATTCATTAATATTGCTCTGCTAATTCTAACAAATTCTAGGCCTGTACGAGACCATTTAGTGCCTCAAACTGGACTTGGAAGATTTTTCAGAGCAATTTTGAGAAACTGAAACTTGAATAACTTTCAAACCGGGAATGATCTTGGCTTGATCCTTTCACAAAAGTGTTTATTTTTGTGTCCTAAAGCTTCCTAAAGCTTCCCTTAAATTTCTACCTCCTCATGCCTTGAAATTCATACCTGCTAAAAATAGCAGTTGAGCAGAAAAAACAGAAAAGCGGTTCTGAAAGTTGGGAATTCTCATTCGATGAAAAGGGTATCCAGAAATGCAAAAACATCTACAAAAAGCTAAAAGAAAGGAAATATATTTTTGGGTGATGCACAATTTCCCTTACACCACTAGATGCTCCTACATTAGAATGAACATAACATCACTTCAGTAAATGTCTCTATTTCAAAAGTACATTCACAACAAAAAAAGTGTTTATTCAAGAGTGTAACCTCAATAATAAATGACTCTGATCAAAAGGTATAACCTCATCAATAAATGGTCTCACTCAAAAGTATAATCTTCAACAATAAATAACTTCAAACAAAGTTATAATCAACAATAAAATGAACAACTAGATCAGAAAGGTTAATTCCAACCTATGTGCTTCAATTAACCCAACCAAATAGGTTATTCTCAACCTAGGGATTCAATCAAAGAAAAGTAACATTCAAGTGAACATAAACCAGTCATAAATCTTCTCCTTCAAATACCTCAAACATTCACATGTTTACTATATTTGTATATCATCTGAAGAACATTATCAACTTGCAAGGAGTTGGTGCATCTACACCCATAGTCCTCTCATAATACTGTTTTAGAATTCCGTGTATAGGAATAGACTCTAATTCAAAGTATGATAACATCATAACCAATAAATACAACTCTCAACCCTATTGTTGAATATTGATATAACCTTCAAGCTTATACCCTACACTAGGGATAAGAATTTCTTCCTATCTCAATGAGATATGAGTAATTAATCAAGTAAGATTGTCAATCAAGGTTTGCACCACCTCGTAATGATGATATTTTCACTAAGTGATTCTATGAATCAACTAGTTTAAACATTAGCTATGTAAGCTATATCCCTAATATAGTATTTATTCCCACTATATCCACCTATTCCTTAATACGAAATATGTACGAACATTTCAAGCAATATAGATATTTATACTAAGTTCAACAATATTCCTTTCATTTTCACAAAACAATACAATAATGTTTCCCTAATAATCAATTGAACTAACTTCCCAAAAAAAAAAAACAATGTCACACAATCCTTTCATATACATAAAACAAAGTATAAAAGAGTAGGAATCAACATGCCTATTTATGCAATGCTCCAATTGATCGATTTGGTTTCCCATCACAGCCTTCCCAATTCAATAAGAAACTCCCAAATAACTTTCTCCCACTTAACCAAAGACTTCCTCTCAAAATTCCCTCTTGATTTTCTCAAAACTCTCTCACACAGCTCAAAAAATAAAATATAATAACTCAGAAAAATCACAGCAAGAATGCAATTGTTGTGCATCCAAATGAAGTATGAAACACCTCTATTTATACACAAATATCAACATCTAAAGGATAGAAACAGGGCATGAGGATTGACACTTCTCAGTTCAAATTGTTCAACTTAGCATGGTAAATTAAAGGTGGCAACTAAATTCGTTGCATTGCAAACACATACACAACCAAGGTGAATGAGTGATATTGAATTAGACATAAAGAAAGATGATAAAAAATGCAAGGTAATTGCTTCCTAAAGGTTGGCTTACTTGGCACAACTGTGTGCTTGACCAATTCATATATTTCAAATTCTTCTCATTCTGGATATTTGTATTGAGAAATAGACTTCTAATCGATTCATCTCATTCTCAATTGGTGCCACATTATGCCATTCACACTATTTATCATGGATTGATGTTTGTTGTTTGACTTGGTCAACTTACTTCTTGTACATAAGCATTCACTATAATTTTTCTTTTGACAAAGTCTTGGCAACTTGACTTACATGTTGAATAGCATTGGATACTAAACGCTTTTACATAGCACTACCTGAGTTTGCATTACTCACTTTAAACTATTATGCAATGTTATGGTTTATGTGTTGGTTATATTCTCTTCCACGTACCTCATACATTGCTCTATTAATAACACATGTGCAGAGCTTATATGTATTGCGCTTGGAGCAAAGACTTAGTCTGTTGTGTTAAATCTGCATTAGTTTCCATTTACAACATTTGACTATATTCTATGCATGCATATTATACCTTCTTTATGTGCCTAAAAAGACTTACTTAACTCATTTCATTGCTGGTAAAATATTTATCATTGGCATCATACATTGGGTTTACTATGCTTAGCTTACAAGACATTACATATATAATAGTCATCCTAAGTTCAAGTGTAGCATATAATATATGCATCTTTCTTACTTTGTGTGCATCTCTTATAATATATATGCTAAGGTTTTATTAATATTTGAAGCACCTTTCCTAATTTTCTCGTACCCTCATAACTTGTAAATGATTTTAAAATGGATTCTATATATATATATAGATTGATGTCGAATATAATATTATATATATATATATATATACATTAATATATGTAAACGTTTAATGAGACATTATTTTCCAACATATACATATATTAACATATATATGTGTGTGTGTGTATGTATATGTCAAACACAATATTTTCCATACAAATATGCGTTAACAAGCATATGTATTTATCATGTTTTACTATCCCCTATCAACACAAATCCAATCATATCATTATTGACATGCATATACATTAAGTGTATACACACACACACACATATATAATTGATTCCTCATATATGTATGCTTGTAAGTATTTCTACTCATATATACAAATACATGCTTATGCTTTCATGCATGAGTCACTATATATATATATACATGTATACATTTAATGTGCATACAAATCCACATAAAGATAACTATGTAGAAAGCTCAAAGACTCAAATATTCGATCACGATAACTTGATCAAAAAAATAAAGAAATAAAAGACATTTGCTCAATCAATTCAATCATCCCTAAAACCTAAGACCCAAAGATTACTTGGTGCACGACTATTCTGAATCGACTAGACCATACTAGGATGTGAGTGTGTGTGAGCTCATTTAAGATCATTAGGCTTATAAAGGTTACCAAACCAAGTGCTTCTCTTGAGTGATACTTCCCATCTCTTCTGGAGGCTTGAACCTGTTCCTGCATTCAGCTTAGTATAACACCAAGGTAGTTAGACATTCACATTAAATCCATTTACATCATAAAACATGTGTATCGACAAAGCATTAGAATGTTCACATTGCAATCCTTATTCTTTCATTGCATTTCATCTATACAAAACATATTCATTCCTTTGAAATCAATAACATCTTATTGCATATTTCAGTATTTCATTCTCTTACTAAACATATTAAATTCACAATTAACATTTATCAACATTTTCTCTCATGAAGGTAAAAGTAACTCAATAACTAGGAAATGGGGTGTAACATACTTCGCCCCTTGTGAATCATCTTCCCCAATGATTTTAAGCACTAAACATATATATATATATATATATATATATATATATATATATATATATATATATATATATAGTTTACCTTCCCATTTCCAATCCATGCAAGAATAAGTATATTTCCCACTAATCATCCCTCATAGCATGACCCTTTGCATCCTTGTCCTTCTTAGACTTTGCATTGAGTGACTACGCTAACGTATGGGGAGAACTTGTATGCTTCATGCATACCTTCACTTTAAAGTACTATATGTCATAATTATATTAACTCCCTTGTACTTACAATAGTGACCATATCCTATATGACACCTATACTCTAGTGATAGGAAAACTCGTTCTCCTTGGCTAATGAAAATATCCTTAGTGTAACCCAAATAGATAAGGAATTTCGACGTATTATACAATACATGGGATCCCATCCTCTCTTTTGGTGTTTATTCCATTAGACAACTTAGAAGCCGAGACCATCCATCACTACCACAACCATCTACCTTAAGCATAATTATACTACATAATTTTAAGCGTGCATCAAAAAGTTTTCCTTAATCCTTTTGATCTACTATTCCATTTGACATCCTTTCTAGTCTAAGGTTAATCCTCTTTCTTAGCTTATCTCAACTTTATACAGACTCAATCCTTCTTCCCATATAATGGACCTAACCTCAATGATAGAAGTTTATTGTAATATAAGTATTCTATCAATCCTCCAATATTTGGTTTATCCTTTTTTCCCATCTGGCTATCTTAAAGTAATCATTTGAACATTCATTCAATTAAATTTCTCATAAGATGATCATGGTTTACTCAAAACGTTATAAATAGTTGCTTTTCCTCATCTGAGTTAACCTTCTGAAGAACTTTAAGCAACTTCTTTACACAATAAGTTGTTTATCTCACTAATATCCTATAAATCAAATTTCCCAATCTATATTGGTTTCCTTGGTGAGTCTATTCACCTTAACATTATGCCAGTTCCATCGACAAAGAAATATCAAACTATTCTAATGGTCTACCACTTCCTCACTAGAATTTAATAAGAGTATATAAGTCCTATCGATGACAACATCATGTCTTCATCCTCTGGCATACTAGACAAAAACTTGCTACATACCTTGCAACATCTTTCTCTATCATTTCCTAGATTATAGTGGTTTCCCATTCATCAAATAATTTTGTCATTACTATATATCCTAAGTACAACATCAATTCACCTCAATCATTCTTTAATCTCCCAAATTTTGGGTACATAGGTTTCTTCTTTGATTCATAATAGTCCATCTTGACTAGTCTTCCATGGAATTATGCCATATTTGTTTTTCGAAATACAATGATTGGATATTTTTACGGAGATAAAACTCCTTCATTCTAGGTCATCTATACCTTGGATTTCTTTTTTCCTTAAAGCATTTACAGAGTTGTAATATGATTTTCAGCTCAATCTATTTCTTCCGATGAGCATTTATACTAGTTCGAGTAACAATTCTTGTCTAATCATGGTGACTTGACATTGTCTTCAAAAAGATATCAGCAATTATTACTTTCCCAGTTTCCAATCATGATCATTTCTTGATATCTCCTAATCATGAGTATATAATTCTTCCCTTTTCTATTGCATAGGAAATATTCTTGCCTTCCATGATCAAGTATACTACATATCTTTATCCAAAGCATCAATGATATTATCAACTTGTTCTTCTGAAACTATTTCATATAGAATTTGTGTGGCAAATATCTCTTTCTCATTGGTTATAAACCTTGACCTTCCCTCTACCTTTCCCCAATAATTCCATTACTTTATACTTTTTAACTTTACCAACCTTCTTGTGGTCATATAAGACTTTGGTTGTAGGTATTTGAATCATGACTTACGGAAAAGTCAAAATTTCTTCCAAATTGGAAATACATTAATAAAATTCATTGTATGGGGTACTTTATCTGATTCTACCCACTTTCCTTCTCTCCCCCCCTTAGTGTTTCCATGATATTCAATTGTCTTAAATTTGAACTCTTAGCAAACATTTTTTTTCTCTGAATTGAATTGCTTTACCATTCATTGTTGTTGAACTTTGATGGTTGATCGACCATTACTTTCCTTTCTTACCCTCCATGGTATGCCTTGAATATACTTTTTCATTCCCAAAGTTAGATTCATCATCACCTTCTAATCTCTCAGAATCAATAGTTGGATTCACCAAAACAAGATATAATGAATAATTGACAACTTTAAAAGCTAAGAGGTACTCTAGTATTTCATTCTAATTCTCTTTTCCATGTATACTAATATCCTTCTTAACCATAGTAGAAGAATATACCACATCCGAAAAGCCCCTTTTGTTGATTTGTTAACGAGCTTGCCTAAGGATCCCTCTATCAATTGTATCCTCACCATAGTGCATTGTTTTCAAATTATTCTTTCAATTTGACATCATAGTTTTCCTCCATAGCCAATTTCCTTTTGGAACATCTAAACATAAGTTTACTTTTGTTTACAAGTTAGTAAGTCCAATACACACTTCAACCAAACTATGTTCTAACTAAGCCTTTTTTCCAAATTGTTTGTTTTACTTTCCAGGATTTTACCTTGCAATCATCTTTCTAAGTAATTCCATCCAAGTTCTTGGTAATTCCACTTCTACATAAATTTTATACACTCTAAGGTTTTTTTCTTCTTTCCCCCTTTTTAATTTAATTCTCTAAATTGACCTTGCCTTTTCTAGTTGGTGGAATCATGTTGGCTTTCATCTTCTCCTTTTAAGTTGTTTCCCTTCACTGACCAATCCGTTCGCTAACCTTAATCCTTCACTCTTGATTAATATACAAGATCTTAATCTTGTACTAAATCATATTTTTCAAGGGTTATCCAACCTCTTGGATACCTTTCTAGTTTATTTTTACTCTCAAAACATTGGTTTCTTACTTTTACTGAAGTTTCTAAATTATAGACCTAGATTCATAGTATCTTTTCTAATCCCAAAATCCTAGACTCTTTGCAACTATAGGTTGCTACTTATAAGGGAAATTAATTCAATCCTCTCTATCCCTTAGATTCATTTAGCTATTTCATTGGGTGAAGGTACCCTATGGAAATCCTCCAAAACCTTTCTAGTAAACCTGGTTGCATAATCTTCCACAATCCAAGGTGTATCCTAATAAGTTGTTGATTTAGGATTTTTTCAGCTCCCAAAATAATTCTTTTCTAGTCCCAAATGCAAACAAGTTTTTCAAAAAAATTGACTTCCTTTTTGTTTCCCCTTGTTCTTTTCCTCTTGCCATCTTGGCGTAAGAAATTTTCAACCTTTAACTTCCAATAAGGTTTACACATCACTTACATAATGAGCTCATAGGTTCCAGAGATAAACCTAGTAGCTCTGATACCACGTGTAACATGCCCATTATTCTACCTAATAATTTTACTATGCTTTTAACCTCAAGTAAATAAAATTATGATGCCAACACTAAGAAATAAAATTTTTCTTTTCATATATAAGAATAATATGCACATTTGAAATAAACATCATTCCAAAATTTTCTTTTGCATTACAATAAAGTATTTCAACTTTCCAAAGTATTGATTTCATATTACATAACTTCATGATTACATTTCCTCTTTTACAATCTTCCATAGAAATGGATACATAAATACTTACATTGCTTCCATGAGCTCATCGACACTAGGTATATGGATGGTCCAAGTTCCCTCCATCAAATCTTGGTCGCATACTAATGAGGAGAAGCATCACTCAAGCACTTTTTCGCCAACCATAGACATATTGTGATCCCCCACACATCTACCACATATGGTAAGATGGCCCTTACCTTTGACAAAGAGATTGGTTTGGTAACCTCATAAAAATGACCTTCCCTGAGCTTGGTGGTGTGTCCTAAATGTTTCTATATCTTGTCATATGATGGCTACAAACTATACATATGGCATTCCCTACCTAGTAGGTAAATTTGGATCACAATGATCTAATAGTGTAAATAGTGGAAACTTACACTACTTTGGCCAAAGTATTCCCCACCCGTTAATTGAGGAGTGGTTGTCATAAAACTTCACCCACCTTCCTAGCCTAATTTGTATTGACCATTCATAACCTATGCATAGGTTATCCCCTTATGCCATGGAGTAACCTTATCCCCAAGAATAACCTATAATCCTTTAAGTATTCTATGATACTATTTATAAGTAAATCAAATTAATCCTAACATACCAATTAACCATATAGATGAACATAATGTCACTTTAGTAAATGTCTCTATTTCAAAAGTACATTCACAACAAAAAATGTGTCTATTCAAGAGTGTAACCTCAATAATAAATGACTCTGATCAAAAGGTATAACCTCATCAATAAATGGTCTCAATCAAAAGTATAATACTAAAAAATAAATGAATTCAAACAAAGACATAATCAACAATCAAATGATCAACTAGATCAGAAAGGTTAATTCCAACCTACGTGCTTCAATCAACTCAACCAAATATTTTATTCACAACCTAGGGTTTCAATCGAAGCAAAGTAATGTTCAAGTGAACATAAACCAATCATAAATCTTCTCCTTCAAATACCTTGAATATTCACATGTTTACTATATTTGTATATTATCTAGGAAATTATCAACTTGTGAGGAGTTGGTGCATCTACACCCATAGTCCTCTCATAATACAGTTTTGGGTTACCAAAACCTGTTTCCTCTTTTAGAATTCTATGTATAGGAATAGACTCAAGTATGATAACATCATAACCAATAAATACAACTCTCAACCCTATTGTTGAATATTGATATAAGCTTCAAGCTTATACCCTACACTAGGGATAAGACTCTCTTCCTATCTCAAGGAGATGTGAGTAATTAATCAACTAATATTTTCAATCAATGTTTGCACCACCTTGTAATGATGATGTTTTGACTAAGTAATTATATGGCTCAACTAGTTTAAACATTATCTATGTAAGCTATTGTTGTAACCTAGAATTGCACCCTGTGCAAAGTTTACAAAAAACTGAGCATTCTAGAGCAACATGGGATCATTTCAAGGATGTGGGTCACCTATAGCTGAAATGAACCTCCGGAGAAGGCCAGCTTCCTTTGGGTATCACCTAAACTACTGATTCTTTGAGAGGAAAAGGGATGAGGAGTACATAAATTACGACTAAACTAAGGTGATACACCAAAATGATAGGAACAATGAGATACTCGAGCTACACTTGAATATTGGTGACAACCATGAGATTGCACAACAAGATCCTGTAGATCACGCATACAAATAGGTTTGACATGCACATACCTTCAAGAAGGAAAGGCAGATTTTCACAAACTAGAAGCTCATGTGCAGGATTAAATAAACACAGTTTGTAACCTACATGATACTACCTCTAAAAAGAAAGGCATGACATGAAACAAAAGCTATAAGGAAAGAGAAATTTCACTAAGTAGCTCAATGAATCAAGAAAGAATGCACAATGCTTCACAAAAATTGGAAGGGAAAAAGATGGACCATCAATGGTAACCAAGGCAAATTTTGTATATTATACTCCAAATTGAGTTACAGAAATGTACTAGTCTGAGAGAGGACTGCAAAGGGGTCACAGACTTCAGAGGAGCATACATCCGAACTCCTTTACAAAAAGGAAAAAAATGTCTTATATACAGAAAAGATCTTGGCCCCTTAGGGATTACAAAAAATATCGGTCTCAGAAAAAGATCTGCCCCCAGATCCTTTGGATGAATTAATGTTACATCCCCACGTGTCCTAGTTGTCCATGATGGTATGAAATATTTCCCGAGGAAGCCTTCTTTAGATATTCCACAGCTACTACATTCATTCCGATCTTGACATTGTGTCCTATTTTCTAACCTCCCAGTCGAGCTCCTTGAATGCTCCTGGTCTTACAACAGATACATGTTTTTTGCCTTGTTGATCTTCTTCCCTTCTGGTCAAATCACCACGCAAGCTGTCTCAGGAAGTCACAAAATCATCACCAGAATCACACATCGGTGAGACACTTAATTGTGTCTCCCCGATGCGATTATGCTTCTCTACAGCCATCGAAAAACTCACTATCAATGGAAAGAGTCATGCGAGCTCTAAGAGTCTTTCCGATCACCTTTCTCTCGCTCTGAGCTCACTTCACCTCACTGAGATTTCCTTTCTGTACGTCGGCCAGACGTCTTAGCGAGACTCCCTTAGTTCATTTCATATTGGCGAGACCCCTTCGGGTCGGCAGGACATTACAGCGAGGCCTTCAACCTCTTAGTGAGCTCCAATTTTACTTCGACCAGAACATACTCGATCGGTGAGACATCTTACCGACCTCCTTTTCCTTCTCTAAGCTCACTTCAACCCATCGTCAGGCTCTTCACTCCTCAGCGAGATATTCGTGCGTTGGGGAGGGTTCTGTTGGTTTCCTGTTGGTAGGACATCGCTTCATCGGCGAGAGGTTGTGCCGAAGGCACCTTGCTTTGGTGAATCGGGATCACTTCACTTCACTTAAGCAAGAGAAACAATCATCGGCGAGAGGTTACAATAGGCTTCATTTGTCATGCCGATATCACTTTCGCTAAGACTTTGGCCTGTCGGCGAGACTTCATACCGAGTGTCTTTTTCTTTTGCTGACGTTGCCCTAACATTCGCCGTGACCTTTATCCTTCGGCAAGACATTTTGCTGAAGGCGATATCCTTTGTCGAGATCTCCTTTTGTCTACATGAAAAGACATCTTTGTGTATCGGCAAGAGTCTTGTCGAACTGATTTTGTCTTAGTGAGGATCCATCCTAATATCGGCAAGAGTCCTGCCGAAGGAAAATGCATCGAGACCACCCATCTAGTCGGCAAGACTAAATGTCTTCGCCGAGACATTACGGCGAAGGTATTTACCTTGGCCGAGGCCACGAGCAAGTCAGGGAGACTTTGTACCGAGCGTCTTTGGTTATACCGATATCTGCTTTGTCGCCGAGACACCCTCCATTCGCTGAGACCTCTTGTAGACTTCATTCTCCTTTGGCGAACCCTTCATTCAGAAAGACATCTGGCAAAGGTGATATCCTTTTAGCAAGATACCCCACAAATTGGCATGACATTCTGGCAAAGTCCCTTAGTCATACTGAGGGGTTCTTTTGTGTTGGCAGGAAGACTTCATTGGTCACCGAGACTTACGCTGAACTCTTCATTCTGCCTGAGCTTCAAATCTTTTGTTTCACTGAGACTTCCTGGGTCGCCGAGACCTTTGGTAGACTTCCCTTACTTAACCTGAATGCAAGCAGTCGGTGTGACTTTCTCACATCGCTGAGACCTCTCATCGACAGTGTTTCCTCTGGCGAGAGTTTCCCCAATGACCTGCCACCATCTGCTATCGGTGAGACATTAAACCTTCGCTGGGACTTCTCACCGAGCGTTGTAGGTCACCCCGAAGCCTGTGATCGCCGTGAGCTTTACCGAATGATGATTGAATGGCCTATCAGCCAAAGAAATCCACACGGTAAGAGGTCATACCGAACCCCTCTTGTTATAGCGATAGGCTCCACAGTGACGTGTTCGGCAAGACAAAGACCAAGTCACAGCGACCTGTCCAAAACGGAAAGTATCAAGTAGCCAGTCGGCCAGATAGTGAAAATGTTATGCCGACCTAGCTCTAATGGAGACTGAGCGTTAATATGAGGCATGTTTCCAACAGAGCAGGCCTCCCAATTGAAATCCCCGTGAAATGTCATTAGATGCATGAAGTAACCCTCAATGGGAACATCCATCTGGCCCTTATGAACACCTACAGCATAGATGCTTTGCTTGATTGAGCCTAAGGGTGAAAATTAGGTAACATTTCTGGCGACCTTTGCTGGATGTTTGCCTACTAAACATGAAGACTAGTAGCCTAGGCCTATCCATTGGGCATGAAGACATTAGGACAACTTAGAAAAGATCAAGAGCAGCTTTGAACATGGCTGTAACTCATCTTGAGACTCACCAGAACACTTGGAAACTTATTGAAAACAAGAAAAATTGAAAAGACTATTTACATGTGTTGAAACAACACTTAAGGAAAGAAATAACAACTAAACCTACCCTATACTAACCAGCAAGAAATTGGTCAAACAAACCCATTGATAGGTTGGGTAAAATAACTACCCTTTCTCAAAAATTTACGATGTTCGCCATGTTGGAGAACAACTAAAGAGAAATGAAGTATGCATGACACTTCAACGGATAGCTACACAATCTCTTGCAGAACATATTCAAGCTTACTAACCTTTTCATATGGAATGTAAACATTCCAGTTCTGAGGTGGAAAGGTAACTTGAGTGCACTCCTCCTGAGCAGTACCCTCATGCTTGGGTGTATGATTCATTCTTGGTGCAATATTGGACTCCATCTGAGCTAGGTACCTGATTGGACAACCCCTGGTAAGGGTAAAACTTGAACTCTCCCTGCTGGCCTCTTGTTGATCTTTAAAGACTTCATCTTTTACTTGAAAAGATGTTGATTGGAGGCAACATGCAGGTTGTTCGTTGGCTGCTACAGTTTGGTCTTCTTGATCAATTGTTCTTTCTTTCAGCTCTGCAATGAGAGAGGAGTCCTGATTCCTTGCATCATATATAATAGTCTTTGAAAAGAAACCATTAACATTTTTGATGGTTGGATCTCCTTGACTAAGAAGCTAATATCCATGTTGGATCACTGAAAACAAATCTTCAAACTGTGGCTCCCTATGCTTTTTGCTCATGGCAGAATACACCTCCTTCTCAACAAAGTGGGGAAGCTCATCTAATAATTTCATAGGCTGTAAAGCATTATCTTTAACAACCTCTTCAATAGTCTTACCAACTCGAATGGGTTGATCACATGCTTCCCTTTCATATGGTACTAGTTCACCATCTATGTTGGAACAAAAAGCTTTTATGATATCATCTAACTCATCATTTTGCATTAACTCTAGATGAATTTTATCATTTAGTTGCTCCATGATAGGCATAGATGCTATCATGCATGTGAGATCTTGATTTTCATCGACAAATTGAGGAAGCTCACTGAACAAGTCAACAATATTCTCTGGCCATCCCAAATTAACTGGTAAATCAGGAACCTGCATGCTCTCTTTAGCTTGCTCAACATAACTAGGTAGTTGATCAAATAAAGAAGTGAATTGTTCATCTTTATGTGGCCCCTTTTCCAGTGAAACTTGGGTATCCTCTGTCTGCAAGTGAAGATCCTCAACTGTCAGTTTTCCTACCTCTTGTTTCTCCTCCTGTTTGAGCTTTTCTTGCTGTAGTCGGTAACATGCCATAGCTAAATGCATTGGATTTACTTTGCTAATTCTCTCCTTGAGGAGTAAGTCATCTAGATTTATGAGTTGCTCTTGAGGGATGATGGACTGATCTTGTTCAAGTTCTACATTCTCTTCCATCGAATTGAATCCCTTAAAGCTTGGAATCTCGAGCTGAGAAGACTTACTAGGGGAGTCAAGAGGCTGACTTTTCCTAAAGTTGACAATCTTGTACTTGGGAACCTCTTGTTCAAAAAAATTTAACCTCATTTCAGCCTCTTTTACAGCCAGCTATTGGGCGAGGCTCTCTTCAAATTTCTTCCTTTGCAGCCCCTCCGTTAGTTGGTGCTGATAATCTGAGTAAGCTTGAGTATTCTACACCTGAGCAGAGAGCAACTTCATTTGTTCTTCCTTAACAACTACTTCTTGTTCAAGGCCTTCCTCGAACTGGACTCTCTTTGCCACTCTTTCTTGATCATAAGAGTAGACTTGCTCAGCCATTTCTTGCTGTTGCATAATAGTACCCTGCTGCATCTTGATATCAACCAACATCTTAGATAGGTATGCAAGCACTTTACTGATATTGTTAATCTCCATATTGTGAAGACCTTGATTCAAACCCTTCAAGATATGGTCAATCTGTTGGAGTAGGTCCAAAACGTTCTGATATGGATGTGTAGGAGCAACATACTCATGATATGGAGGGAAATAGTAAGCATATTCATGAATATTTGACATATTTTTAATCAAAGAGCTGGAAACTCAGAATTAATAGATTATATTGAGACATACCAACACTTGTGCCTGTGAAACTAGAAGATTTAAGCTTGGAGTCGCCAAGTGTTGTTCAAACTACCTCCAAAGGCTGAATGATACTGAGGTAGAAACCAAATTCCTCAGTATGCTGAATTTCTCAATGATGCACTGGTATGCGGAGTCACCATGATATGTTGATATTAACCTCAGAAAGGCATGAATCTTACTGGTTGCATATCAAAATCAATAATAGATATGAAAATTTTAAAACTATCTGCTTGACAGTCCCACCGGGCGTGCCAGAAACTATTGTCACCTAGAATTGCACCATGTGCAAAGTTTACAAAAAATTGAGCATTCTAGAGCAACATGGGATCATTTCAAGGCTGTGGGTCACCTATAGCTAAAATGAACCTCTGGAGAAGGCCGACTTCCTTTGGGTATCACCTAAACTACTGATTCTTTGAGAGGAAAAGGGATGAGGAGTACATAAATTATGACTAAACTAAGGTGATACACTGAAATGACATGAACAATGAGATACTTGAACTACACTTGAATACTGGTGACAGCCATGAGATTGCACAACAAGATCCTATAGATCACGCATACAAACAGGTTTGACATGCACATACCTTCAAGAAGGAAAGGCAGATTTTCACAAACTAGAAACTAATGTGCAGGATTAAATAAACACATTTTGTAACCTACATGATACTACCTCTAAAAAGAAAGGCATGACATGAAACAAAAGCTATAAGGAAAGAGAAATTTCACTAAGTAGCTCAATGAATCAAGAAAGAATGCACAATGCTTCACAAAAATTAGAAGGGCAAAAGATGGACCATCAATGGTAACCAAGGCATATTTTGTATATTGTACTCCAAATTGAGTTACAGAAATGTGCTAGTCTGAGAGAGGACTGCAAAAGGGTCACAGACTTCAGAGGAGCATACATCCAAACTCCTTTACAAAAAGGAAAAAAATGTCTTATATACAGAAAAGATCTTGGCCCCTTAGGGCTTACAAAAATATCGGTCTCAGAAAAAGATCTGACCCCAAATCCTTTGGATGAATTAATGTTGCATCCCTACATGTCCTGGCTGTCCATGTCGGTATGAAAGATTTCCCGAGGAAGCCTTCTTCAGATATTCCACAGCTACTGCATTCATTCTGATCCTGACATCGTGTCCTATTTTCTAACCTCCCAGTCGAGTTCCTTGAATGCTCCTGGTCTTACAACAGATACACGTTGTTTTTTGCCCTGTTGATCTTCTTCCCTTCTGGTCAAATCACCATGCAAGCTGTCTCGGGCGGTCACAAACTCATCACCAGAATCGCACATCAGTGAGACACTTAATTGTGTCTCCCCGATGCGATTATGTTTCTCCGCAGCCATCAGAAAACTCACTATCATTGGCAAGAGTCATGCAAGCTCTAAGAGTCTTTCCGATCACCTTTCTCTCGCTCTGAGCTCACTTCACCTCACCAAGATTGCCTTTCTGTACATCGGCCAGACGTCTTAGCGAGACTCCCTGAGTTCATTTCGTATTGGCGAGACCCCTTCGGGTTGGCAGGACATTATGGCGAGGCCTTCAACCTCTTAGCGAGCTCCAATTTTACTTCGACCAGAACCTACTCAGTCGGTGAGACATCTTACCAATCTCCTTTTCATTCTCTGAGCTCACTTCAACCCATCGTCGGGCTCTTCACTCCTCGGTGAGATATTCGTGCATTGAGGAGGCTTCCGTTGGTTTCTTGTCGGTAGGACATCGCTTCATCGGCGAGGGGTTGTGCCGAAGGCACCTTTCTTTGGCGAACTGAGCTCACTTCACTTCACTTCGGCAAGAGAAACATTCATCGGCGAGAGGTTACAGTGGGCTTCATTTTTCATGTCGATATCACTTTTGCTGAGACTTTGGCCTGTCGGCCAGACTTCATACCGAGCATCTTTTTCTTTTTCCGACATCACGCTGAGATTCATCGTGACCTTTATCCTTTGGCAAGACATTTTTTTGAAGGCAATATCCTTTGTCGAGATCTCCTTTTGTCTTCCCGAAAAGACATCCTTGTGTATCGGCAAAAGTCTTTCCGAACTGATTTTGTCTTGGTGAGGATCCATCCTAGTATCGGCAAGAGTCCTGCCGAAGGCAAATACATTGAGACCACCCATCTAGTCGGCGAGACTAAATGTCTTCGCCGAGACATTACGGTGAAGGTATTTACCTTGGCCGAGGCCACGAGCAAGTCGTGGAGACTTTGTACCAAGCGTCTTTGGTTATACCAATATTTTCTTTGTCGCCGAGACACCCTCCATTCGCCGAGACCTCTTGTAGACTTCATTCTCCTTTGGCGAACCCTTCATTCGGCAAGACATCTGGCAAAGGTGATATCCTTTCGGCAAGATACCCTACAGATCGGCGTGACATTCTGGCAAAGTCCCTTAGTCATACCGAGGGGTTCTTTTGTGTTGGTGGGAAGACTTCACTGGTCACTGAGACTTACGCCAAACTCTTCATTCTGCCTGAGCTTCAAATCTTTTGTTTCGCTGAGATTTCCTAGGTCACCGAGACCTTTGGTAGAATTCCCTTACTTACCCTGAATGCAAGCAGTCGGTGTGACTTTCTCACATCGCTGAGACCTCTCACTGATAGTGTTTCCTCTGGTGAGAGTTTCCCCAATGACCTGCCACCATCTACTATCAGTGAGACATTGAACCTTCACTGGGACTTCTCACTGAGTGTTGTAGGTCACCCCGAAGCCTGTGATTGCCGTGAGCTTTGCCAAATGATGATTGAATGGCCTATCGGCCAAAGAAATCCATGCGGTAAGAGGTCATACCGAACCCCTCTTGTTATAGAGATAGGCTCCACAGTGACGCGTTCGGCAAGACAAAGACCAAGTCACAGTGACCTGTCCAAAACGGAAAGTATCAAGTAGCCAATCGGCCAGACAGTGAAAATGTTATGCTGACCTGGCTCTAATGGAGACTGAGCATTAATATGAGGCATGTTTCCAATAGAGCAGGCCTCCCAACTGAAATCCCCATGAAATGTCATTAGATGCATGAAGTAACCCTCAATGGGAACATCCATTTGGCCCTTATGAACACCTACAACATAGATGCTTTGACTGATTGAGCCTGAGGGTGAAAATTAGGTAACAGCTATATCCCTAATATAGTATTTATTCCCACTATATCCACTCATTCCTCAATATGGAATATGTACAAAAATTTCAAGCAATATAGATCTTTATACTAAGTTCAACAATATTCCTTTCATTTTCTCAAAAGAATAGAATAATATTTCTCTAATAATCAATTGAAATAACTTCCCAAACAAAACAAACAATGTCACACAATCTTTTCATATACATAAAACAAATTATAAAAGAGTAGGAATCAACATGCTTGTTTATGCAATGCTCCAATTGATTGATCTGGTTTCCCATCACAACCTTCCCAAATAAGTAAGAAAATACCAAATAACTTTCTCCCACTTAACCAAAGACTTCCTCTCAAAATTCTCTCTTAATTCTCTTAAAACTTCTCACGCAGTTCAAAAAATCAAAATATAATAACTTAAAAAAATTAGAGCAAGATTGCAATTATTGTGCATCCAAAGGAGGTATGAAACACCTCTATTTATACACAAATATTAACATCTAAAGGATAGAAATAGGGCATGAGGATTGACACTTCTCTACTTAAATGGTTTGACTCAACATGGTAAATAAAAGGTGGCAACTAAATTTGTTGCACTGCAAACACATACGCAACCAGGGTGAATGAGTCAATACTGAATCAGACAACAAGAAATATGATCAACAATGCAAGGTAATTGCTTCCTAAAGGTTGAATTACTTGGCATAGTTGCATGCTTGACCACTTCATATATTTCAAATGCTTCTCATTCTAAAAATTTATATTGAGAAATAGACTTCTAATCCATTCATCTCATTCTTAGTTAGCATCACATTATGCCATTCACACCATTTATCATGAGTCAATGTTTGTTGTTTGACTTGGTCGACTTACTTCCTCTACATGGGCATTTACACCCAACAAATACTTAGTCCATCGTGTTAATTTTGCATTAGTTTCCATTTACAACATTTGACTATATTTTGTGCATGCATATTATACCTTCTTTATGTGCCTAAAAAGACTTAATTTTCTGCTAGTTCATGTAGTGTTAACTCGTTTCATTGCTGGTCAAAGATTTATCATTGGCATCATGAATTGGGTTTACTATGCTTAGATTACAAGACATCACATATACAATAGTCATCCTAAGTTCAAGTGCAACATATAATATATGCCTCTTTCTTACTTTATGTGCATCTCTTATAATATATATATGCTAAGGTTTTATTAATATTTGCAGCACCTTTCCTAATTTGCTTGCGCCCTCAGAACTTGTAAATGATTGTAAAATGCATTATATATATAATAATACATATACTTATTATAATGTACCATTATAATTATACATATTATCATATATATTCTCGAAATAATTCTTTGATGTCAAATATAATATTATATATATACATTAATATATATAAACATTTACCGAGACATTATTTTTCAATATATATATGTCAAACCCAATATTTTCCATACAAATATGCATTAATAGGTATATATATTTATCATCTTTTACTATCCCCTATCAACGCAAATCAAATCATATCCTTATCGACATGCATATACATAAATATACATGTATACATTTAATGTGCATACAAATCCACGTAAAGATAACTATGCGGAAAGCTCAAAGACTCAATCACGATAACTTGATCAAACAATCAAAGAAATCATTTATATTTTCTCAATCAATTCAATCATCCCTAAAACCTAAGACCCAAAGATTACTTGCCTGATTCATGACTATTCTGACTCAACTAGACCGTACTAGGATGTGAGTGTGTGTAAGCTCATTTAAGATCATTAGGATTATAAAGGTTACCAGACCAAGTCCCTCTCTTGAGTGATACTTCCCCTCTCTTCTAAAGGCTTGAACCTATTCTTGCATTCAACTTAGTAGAACACCAAGGTAGTTAGGCATTCACATTAAATCCATTTGCATCATAAAACATGTGTATTGACAAAGCATTAGAATGTTCACATTGTAATCCTTATTCTTTCATTGCATTTCATCTATACAAAACATATTCATTCCTTTGAAATCAATAACATCTTATTGCATATTTTAGTATTTCATTCTCTTACTAAACATACTAAATTCACAATTAACATTTATCAATATTTTCACTCATGAAGGTAAAAGTAACTCGGTAACAAGGAAATGGGGTGTAACATGCACGTGCATGGTATGGTAAAAAAAGTGACTTTTAAATAGTGGTTTTTAGAAAAGCCTATTTAAAATAAACTTGTATCATCTAGGTATTAAAATAAATTACATATTTGGAAACTAGACTCTGAGTACTAAATTTTATGATCAATGACTTGTTTTAAGATTCCATATCTAAGTGCTTCAAATTTTAAGGTCAAATGTGATAAATTTTGAAAATCAGGTAAAACACTTCCACTTTTTGGCCAAAAAGTGTACTCAACTTCTTGCACACACTCATGATTCACAATCTAAAATCATTATCATGTGACAATAATCCCTTTCATATGTCTAACCAAGACCTTATCTAGATTCATAGAATCTAGACACTTCTCAAAAGTCAAATTAATTTTCTATCTCATCCATTCATTTCTATCCAACCTCTTAATCTTATCCATTCGCATAAGGGTTCGTTGCCCTACTTTATTTCTATATCTAGCCCTTATCCCTCATGTAACACTTGTCAGATGACTAAAAAAATGATCCAAGCTTTGATCCTCATTTAATCCTAGCCATCCATTAACCAATCTATCTTGGCCCTTGATTTCTCTCATGAAATTTCTATAAATAAGAGGCCTCTAACGCCATTTGGATAATCTCTTTTCATCTTATTGAACATTATACTACTAAATTTTCTATCTAGTTCTTCCATAGCCTACCTAATATTCCATTCTCTTAGCCTCTTTCTATCCATATTATCTATCATCCTATCAATCCTAATATCATGGTAATTGTATAAGTAACCACATTCCTCCATCAACACATCAAAAGAGAAAATCAAGTGGAGCTAGGGTGCACTCTACTTCAGCTCAATTTGAGGAGAAAGAAGGGTTTTAGGTGAAGGTATTATGTGTGTATTGCATTAACTTCTATATTATTTACTTCTAATCTATCATTGTCTTCAATTGGCTTTCTAGAGATTTAGATCTCCCAAAGGTTTTGGATATTTTATTTTCTAACTTTTTATCCTTCTTGAATTTTTCTTGTTCTTCTATAAACTTATAGGGCCTCCTTAGCTAATTCAAAATATTTTTCCCATATTTCTTTAAAATCTTCTATAAACATATAGGTCCTCCTTAGCTAATTCAAAATATTTTTCACATATTTCTCTAAAATAACAATGCTATATGACCTTATCCATTCCTAATCTATTTTCACTTCAATAACTTTTATAATGAGTCATGATCATATTGAACATGTTCATGTTCTCAATTATAAACCTACCATCATCCATCCTAAGGGTATACAATTTATTTCTTAAGAAAATTTTATTCACATGGATTTAGTTTAATGAAATTTTCCTACCTTCTTCAAAAGATATTCTATAGTGGCTTCTTGATGTAAATTTTAAAAAAACCAAATCTACCTAGTAGAGTTTCTTGAAACACTTATCATTTCTATTTAATGTGTCCTAGTATTTTTATTTGACTATAGCAACTTTCGATCCAATTACAAAACCCATAGATCTCTTTTTATGAAAATACCTCCATATTGAGCTTCCATTATTCAACTTTAGTTCCTACATGAATCTTTCCATCTCTATCCTTAATGTCTTACCATTTTCTTGCAATCAAATTTCCTTCTATGTACGATCCAACTTAATCTAATATTAGTATAAAAGAATATGTCTGTAACACTAAGAGTTTAACATGGTCCAACTTTGATACTAAATGAAAGAAAAATGGTATAGAATATGATTTTTACACTAAAATTTGAGGAGAGGTATGTGGAAGAAAAAAATATTATAGCTATAGAAAAGAATACACCAAGATATTATTTCATAACAAGATGATTTATTGAGGGAAAAAAACTTTCAAGAGTAAAACCCCACACTCTAAAGAAGAATCAATTCTATTTGTATACACCTAAAATAGGTCACAACATTAAATTAATTAAATACTAGCTATTTAATTAATATTCTATCAACGTATAAATAAATTTGCACTTTATCTATATAGTTCATCCTTTTCTAATTCTCCAAATCTAAAATCATTTTCTTCTAATTTAATTAAACAAACAAAACTTCATAAGCTTGTTTTATTTAATTAAATTTCACTAATCTCATATTAAGAATTCAAGCACATGTCCACAAAAAAAAAATTCATGCCACCTCACCAAGGTCACATGAAATTAAATAATTCTAATTTTTAAATTAGAATTATCCTCAAGCACATGTCTTATTCTTCACACACTTGGGTCAACAAGATTTCAAGCAAATGGTCTTTTCTTCCCACATTTGAGTCTCCCATCCATTTGGCATGTTTCCTATTGGTCAAAAGATTCCTCCATCCATTTGGAATGTTGTATTTGGTCAAGGGGACACATTCTTGATTCTCTTCATTTCCACCATTCATCCTTCTTGTTTGAATCTAGATCGTTGATCTTTGCCACCTCACAAGATGCTTGAAAAATCCTATAAATACAACCCTTTTCCATTGTATTTTGCATCCACTTTTGAATAGAGTTATCATGCAGGAATATCGTTGGAGCTTTGGAGAATTTTGGAGTCTTATAGTTGCATCTAACACCATGTTTTTCTTTGTTTTTACATCTTAGATTCATACTTTGCTTCATAGTTGCATTTTAGATTAGCATATTTTTAGTTTTCATTTGAGCATATGTAGAATCATACGTAGAATCACATAGCTCACTACCATAGTATCCACCTCCACTTGTTTATTTATCATAATACACATTATCATTTCTATCACATATTTTCATATGAAAATTCATTAGCTTGCATATTAAACATCAATCTCATTTATCAAGTTGTCATTTTAATAGCCATAAGTGCATACATACAAATATAAGATCTAAAATGGCTTAATAAATCCTTGAGAATAGAGGACAATGAGACATTCTCAAAAGATTTGTTTAACTGCAAAGTAGAGTAGTTTGTTTGCTTCAAATCTTTGATATAATTTGTTTCATTAAGGTTTGTGTTGATTTTTCTTTGTCTGTTGTCTGTGAGTTCATCACTATTACTATGCAAATTGTCGTAGGACGTGCTCTACAAAGTATCACTAACGGCATTCCGAATTTTCATAGGAAAATGGTTAACTCTTGTCTATTTACGCAAGAAATGCTTAGGTCATCTTGATTTAATTATACTTAGATGCTTGTGTTAACTTGCAATATCAAACATCATGGAAGTAGTACTCAGGTAATCATGGTCTAAAATATGCCATCAATGCTTGTACTCACTTTCAACATTTTAAAAGTTCAATGATGATAAAAACAACGAAAAAAATTGGTTGTTACAATGTCAAATTTTGCATATTAGATCTGCATAGTTAGGTTATATTGCATTCATGTTAGTATTGCATCTGTATCTATGGGGTTTTCCAAATCTAAAAAAATTTCACAATGGTGTTGTCTCTATTATCAATAGATTGAGTACATTTGACATTAACCAAAAACACATCATTTTCATTTAGTTGCACATCAGTTGCATCATCATTTGTGTATAAACCATGCATCACATCATGATATTTACATTAGGAAAAAACACAAAAAGACCTACATTGCATATCATTTCCATAATCAAAATCATGTCATATAGTTGCATTAAGAAAGTGGTCCACTAATCTCAAATGAGTGAGTCTCTTTAGATTTCCAAGAGAGTTGGGGAAACACGTCAGGTTTTGTGGAGCTTAACTTAACAAATAATCAATTTACTGCACTCTTCCCACAACTTTTGGAAGTTGGACAGATTCACTCATTTAAGCTTAAGGCCCTAGAGGTTTTGGAGTCTTACGAACTCAGTTAGGCATAATCATTTGCATCACATATCATTCAAATAATCAAATCCATCATCCATAAAGCATATAAAATCATTAATCATGCATTATCATATCATCATTACATAATCATCATGGTCATCATAATATTTGCATCATAAACCCATAGGACTATACACTATCATAAGATCATAACATCCATCCATTCACACACACATTTACATTATAATACATGCATCCATTCATGGCATCATTTATTTGTATTAGAAAAGAACAAAAACATGAAATGCATTACGTACCATATCATTATCATAATA